>JAJGOT010000401.1:170000-292500 GCA_022457155.1 Cladopsammia gracilis | reverse complement strand
GGCGATTAAATTCCCGCTAAAACATCGAATGATTCACAAGAAATGCATCCACAAAGTCGTAGCTACTGTCTGGATTTGCTCGCTGCTGGTCTCGTGTATCCCGTTTACCTGGATTGACAACATATACCCAGTGTTCCACCCAATATCTTCAAAACTCCTTCTCGGTTTTACCGTATTCTGCCTGGTGTTTGCCTTGATTGTACCATACACCTTTTTGGTGTTCGCATTTGTGAATATGTTCAGAGCCATCAATAGCACATCATCGAATGGGTCTCAAAAAACGAACTTCAAGGGACGAAGACACATCCTTGTACAAACGAAATCAACCGTTGAAAAGAAATGCTTGTTGCTTTTCGTCATCATGGCCTGTGTATTTCTCCTCTGTTGGATGCCCTGGTTTGTAATATTTCTCCTAAACCAATTGCCGAATTCGTCGATGGCAGTCCCATCAGAAGTCGCTGTGTTGATCAGGTACATGACGTCTGTGGTCAATCCATTGCTGTACACCTTCCTTAAAAGATATTTTCTCCGCGCTTTAAAGTTTCCACGTAGGCGAGTTTCCACGTCCTTCACAGCCTTTTCATTCAGACGAACAATCTTCAAAACAGACGCGAATCACAACCAAACAACCTCTACTCCAAATGGAGATGGTCCGCCACTGCTGGCATTCCAGAGTCCACTTCTTTTTGAGAGTGCGTTATGAACTCTACTGACCATGGAAACTGAGTGTGGCAGAATTGACCAACTGATGTAGTCATGCCGCTGGATGTGTTATGAAACACCAAAGAGCTTTCTTTTATCAAGATTTCCAACACCGAGAAGACAGTTGTTAAAGACGAAATTCGTGTCGTTGTAAATCCTGTCGGACAACCTCCTGAGTGTTAGATATAGCTTCTAAACAGATCGTCATATACAGGGAAAATTATGGAATGATTAAGATCGGGTTTCCAAAACCACAGCCATGCTCATGATTTCCTTACTTCAAACTTGCATGAGTTATTTATCTGTTTGAGAAGGTAATGTTTCGTTCTCCAAAAACGTGCAACACAAATCAAGTGCCCGTTCACTTACCTTCCCGCCACACACCATACGATGAAGAATGCTTCATTGAAAGGCAACTGATTATTTTAAACGTAGTCTTTTGTTGCAACATTAAGTGTTGCAAAGGGTTTTTAACAGCTTACAAAATATATCAGTCGTTAATGAATAGGGGCACCCAACGAGGAATGTTTAGGAGCACGCTTGGAATGGCGTTGTACTCTTTTCCCATACCGTTTTTAGTGTAGTCCTTCACAAACTGTGAAGGGTCGTGACCTCCATTGCATGCATGATCTAACAAAAGGAAAACTTCACAATAGTCCAGTTTCGAATTCGCTATGACCGCTGAATTCAAACACCAATGACACATTGATACAGGGTTAGACTCGACCTGATATAAACTATTCACAATTACCGGCAGAAGGTGCGTGAAATTTGAAAATTAAACAATAGACAGAGCTCTGAACAGGTCATCCTCTCGCCTGAATTTGTAAATATTTTACATCAGCTTGAGTCTAACCCTGTATCATTGTGTCGTTGGTGTTTTAATTCAGCGGTCATAGCGAATTCGAAACTGGACTATTCAAATTTAAACTTCAAACTTTCGGTCAAATGGGACCTTACTCACGGCACCCTATCATATCCTAAGTTATACTCCTTTTGAGCCAGCCTTCCTCGGCGATAATTTACGAGCGAGATTCAACTGAGCCAGACAACAGTCCGGCTGTTACGACAAGGATCAAGCGATGAATCTAACATTTTTGTTTTCGAAACTTTAACTACTTGAGAACAGAATTACTGCATTTAAAAACAGACTTGACTTTATATAAACAAATAGACTTTATATAAACAACGGTTTGTTTCGATCGATGAAATAGCGCTAGCAGCATTATTCCACGTCAGATTGCTCACCTCAAATTATTTCTTCTTATTCTTCGGGGCGTCATGTTATCAAAGAAACCGTGAGTCCTGAAGCAACCAGTTCAGAAGACATACGGTTGGTTCCACCAATATTCCGAAATATTCTATCAAATTGAAAATGAACAAGATGATGTTACAAAATGACGGGAATACTTTTTCAAATTCTGCATGCAGTAAAAGGCAGAACCAACTAATTTACGTTGCTTTATCTAGTGTAGAAACTCAGTCTTTCCTCTGCAGAGGCCTTCTTTCGTGTTGCCTAAGAGTGTATAAATGTTTTATAATTAACAGAATAAGCCGATAACACAAAACACGAAACACAAAACAAAACACGAAACACGAAACACGAAACACAAAACACGAACTAGATGGTAAAAAAATTGTTGACTTTACATAGTGACTGAATGAAGAAGTGACTGATAAGTTCGCAAAAATACTAGAAGTTATTGATCTACAAGAAAAACTTTCCCTTAAAGGAAGGTGATTAGAGTGCGAACATTTTTCAAAATGCTTGCTGTTTAGTGCGCCATGAATTACGCCATTAAAAATAAAATCGAACCTAGATTTAGAGCATTAGATGGTTAGCCATATATTATGCAAACTAGCTTCGAGAGAGGATAATTATTGATTGATGAAAAACAGATAGCCCTCGATTAAAAAAGGGAAAATTATAATCCAAGAAATCAACTCAATATTACAAATATAAACTAGACAACCAAAGAAAACTAAAAATTATTTCGATTTTAACAGGCCGGATATCAATACTGTAGAATCTCTATAACCCTAACTTCTTCACTTGAGGCAGCGTGGTCGAGTGCCGCGACCGAGCGCCGGACTTGAAATCCGGAGGTCCGAGTTCAAGCCCCTCTCTGACCACCAGCTGGAATTGTTTCGCAGTAGACCCGAATGATATCATTGAAAATGATATCAGCTACAATTCCCAATACAGTTTATTTACTCCTTATATTGAAAGCACTTAAAAGTAAGAACTTTCTAGAAATATAAGAGCGGACTTACTGTCTGTAGACATTTTTTTAATAAATACCACGATGCATCATTTTCCGCTAATGACGTCAAACATATTCTTTTGAATTCTCTTTACAATTCAAAACAATACAATTGACATCGATAACGGAATATGATGCATTCTGGTATTTATTAAAAGGGTCTATAGGCCTTTATCACGCGGCGGCCATGATGACTCCCCGGTCAATAAAATGCTTTGTTTTTGCCCGCCCAGCCTCGCAGTGAAAAAGTTGAAAACGAGGTTGGGCGGGCAAAAATCTTTTGTTTTTATACAAAATGGCGGGGCGTGATAGAGGCCTATTATGAACCCACTATGCTTAAACACGAAGTTCCGGTATAAAAGGCTTAGCTCCTCCCCCATTTCACACCTTTTGGGTGTGAAATGCAAATTTAGGCGTCTTTCAGTCACAAAACGTGGTTAACTTGCACGTCCTTTGAACATAATTTGCTTCGAAAATCTGATAAAACCAAGATTTTACCTAAGCTAAGAAAGAAATAGAAGTTCATAAAGACTTCTGATATAGCTTTGAGAATGTTTTTCCAAATTGTGTTCGCAATGGTCTTAGTAATGACGCATGTTATCTGTCAGTTGTTTATGCTTCAGTGGTTGATTGACGGCTGGAGGTGAGAATGGCCAGGCCATGGCCAGGCTCCTTTTATACCGGAACTTTGTCTTTAAATGCCCGTTAAAAACTTGGCACAAATTCAATCCTGGTTTAACAAACAAGCACATTAAATTAGCTATATGTCACATTAAAAATAACTAATATACATGTACCACTATGCCTTTGCCTTGACGGTTTCTAAGTTACAGTGGGAAAAAGAAATGACTGTCACAGCAGTTATAGCGGAGCTCTGCGGGCCGAAGGCCCGCGCGGAGCGCCATACTCATAGAACCCATGCCGTCATTTTTCATGGTCATGACCAGCGGAATGTTTCGCGGGAGCGTGTACGCCCGCCGCCCCCCGTGTTGGGCATTTTGAAACGAAAGCGAGGCTTTGATTTTCGCGCCTTCGCGCAGCTACATGGTGAATGTCACGTCAGCTCGGTAAACACGTTAGTTGGAGCTGTGTTTAGCGGAGAAAACTGAGAAAACCGTTTAAAAGTCGTTATTTCCCTGCATTTTCGCGGTTTGCTACTTAAGACAAGTTTCACAATTTCTCGAACAGTGGTCAAGACCGCATTTGAGGCTGTGTGACTCTGCAAATCAAGCGTTTTTGGAGGAATATAGAGCTAAGTGTTTTTTATAACTGATTTAAATTCTTGTGCTTCCGACCTTTTCACCTTAGTTTAAAAGCTAAATTCTATATTGTGCAATTTTGGCGTGCATTTAAGCTTAAAAAGGATTCAATTTTGAATACTTAGGTTATTATATGATGGTTGGGAGAAGCATGACAGAAGAGCAGAGACGAAGGAACAGAGAAAGAGAACGAGAACGACAAAGGGAACGGAGGAGAAACAGAACGGAACAACAGCGTCAAGCAGAGCTTGAACGGAGGAGAAACAGAACGGAACAACAGCGTCAAGCAGAGCTTGAAAGAGACCGAGAACGGAGGAGAAACAGAACGGAACAACAGCGTCAAGCAGAGCTTGAAAGAGACCGAGAACGGAGGAGAAACAGAACGGAACAACAGCGTCAAGCAGAGCTTGAAAAAGACCGAGAACGGAGGAGAAACAGAACGAAACAACAGCGTCAAGCAGAGCTTGAAAGAGACCGAGAACGGAGGAGAAACAGAACGGAACAACAGCGTCAAGCAGAGCTTGAAAGAGACCGAGAACGACAAAGGGATAGGAGGAGACACAGAACGGAACAACAGCGTCAAGCAGCGCTAGAGCGGCTTCGAGGAATGAGAAGTACTGAAGAACAGCGTGAACGAGACCAAGAACGGCAACACGAAATAGAGAGGAACAGTATGGAGGAGCAGCCAGAAGCACATAGAGAACGCCAACAAGGTACGGTAAATTCAATGTTATTTTGCAGATTGACTCTGTCCTATTTATTTAAGCTTAAGTGCGTCTGTCAATGTTTTGATTGTCGTAGAAATGCCAGGGAAACATGCTACATGGTGTACAATGTACATGTGTTACAATCAGTAATATTATATTATAGACATCAAACGCAGTTAAGAAGTCACTCTCAAATCAGAATATATTCTCAAAAGTTGCTTGATTTGAAAATAATCTACTCATGATGACACTTTTTCTCATCAATTCATGTCAAATAGCCAAATTTGTTTTATTGTAACATTCAATTATTGCTTCCAATTTACAAATTTCTCAACCACAGTCCTAATATTTGGAATTCTCTACCCGCAATAATTACCTATATGTCAAGCTTTCGTACATTTAAGAAAAAGTTGTTAGAGTTTTTAATAAATAGTCCTGGATTGACCAAGCTAATTCACAGCACTCTTTTGTTAATATTTTGACATTCAAGGTTGCCTCTTCCATAAGCCCGGTGATATGTGGAGGTCTGTTATTTGCCTTGTCAAAATGTATGTTAATTTGTAGTTCAAATTTGTCCTTGGTTCAAATTTTATTTTCCTATTTTGGCTATGGTAATGTATGATAATGAGTTTTAAACAAAGGAAAATAAAGTTTGAACCAAGGATAAATTAAGATACAAATTAACATTTACATTTTGACAAGGCAAATAAATTATTGATTGATGCAGTGTGCTGCTGCACAGCTAATCTCTGAACCTTTTTACAGCTGATATGTCATATGTAACGACAAAAATCCTGTCTTGTTACTCATACCATTTGGGTAAAAGTCTCATTATTAGATTATATAAATCGGTGCAAATTTTGTTTTAACGGTGAAGTTTGTCAGACTAGCCTGCTGCCTGACTGGGATTACTTTGCAGTACATTTATGTGCCAAAACAACTGGCAAAACAAAAATTCTTCAGGGTAACACTCCTCGAGTACATCAGTGAAACATATGATAATTCCATTTATAATATAGTGGGCAAAATTACTGAATGCTGATTGGCTGACGAAGAGGGCATTTTTTCTTAATTGAGGGCAAAATTACTCGCTCCTGATTGGTCGAGCATCAAAATTTCTCACTCCTGATTGGTTGAGCACGTTGTTCTCGTTGAATTCAGTTGGCTTGGTGGGATTTTGAAGAAAATTTACAAACGGAGCGCTTGCATGTTTCGCCGGAGATTTTGTTATAAAAAAGGAATGAAATAGGAAGATACCTAAGAAAGGAATTCTACAGGTGAATTACAGCATTTTACGCCAAAGAGGAAGCGATTATTTGTGTCAAATCTGGATTAACTAGGCGCCTGCAGCCAGTTTGCGACATTGAAGACCTCGAAGAAATTCATTCATAGCGACAAAAGGTTTTAAAGTTCCATCACTTCAATGAAAAAATGTGGATTTCTGCGGGCCTAAAGAGAAGAACTTTGACAGATTTTGCTGAAAGGGAAAATATACGTTTAACAGGAGAAAGAATAAGGCTAAAAGAAGTGAAAGAAAGCAATTAAATCGCCAAACGTGCAAGCAAGTTTGAACTCTCGCCATTTGTTGTTGTTATCAAAGCGGAAAAAACTTCAAAACACAGGTACGCTTAAATAAAACAAACTTGCTTTGTTTTTGTCGTAAAGTGTCTTTATCGATAAAAATCAGGCTATGTTCTTTAGATGTAACATACAACCAAATGTATCTTTGACCGAATAGAAATTTATTTAACCACGACCACAGTGAGTTGAAAAGTTTTTCTTGCCAGTTTGCGAGAGAGTACACTTCGGATGGTTTTAAGTCTGAGTGGCTCTTAAAAAGTCTGAAAGGTTTCCCTATAATTTTGCCCTCTACATTATAAACAAGTAATCGCATGTCCCCTTGTAAAATTAAGGATTAATAATCGATAAAAATCAGGCTATGTTCTCTAGATGTAACATACAACCAAATGTATCTTTGACCAAATAGAAATTTATTTAACCACGACCACAGTGAGTTGAAAAGTTTTTCTTGCCAGTTTGCTAGAGAGTACACTTCAGATGGTTTCAAGTCTGAGTGGCTCTTAAAAAGTCTGAAAGGTTTCCCTATAATTTTGCCCTCTACATAATAAACAAGTAATCGCATGTCCCCTTGTAAAATTAAGGATTAATATCACTTGTGTTTTCAGAAGCTGTAGACATTGCCCGAGTCGCTAATTTCTGCTGCTTCTGAAAACACACGTGATATTAATCCTTAATTTTACTCGGGCCCATGCGATTACATATACAAAAGGCATTTCCATTTACCGTATTTTCTCAATTAAACGCCTCCAGCGTTTATTTCAAACTTGGTTTAGTGGACCCGGCGTTTCTTCGAATCAGCAGTTTTTTTCTCACCCAACATTTTTTAAGAAAGGGTTATTATTCGTTTTTCTTGGCAGCCATGTACCTTTCCCTTAAATCTTAAGTTTATTATACCACAAAAAAAACGTTTGAGGGGCTTTCTTACAACTTCCTCTATTGTACCCGGCGTTTATTCGGGGCCCGGCGTTTAATCTAGAAAATACGGTAATTCATTCTTTGCTAGCAAGGATAGCTAACATGTAAACAAATTGAAGTAGGAACGGATGCAAAACTTTGGAGATTTTATATGATATGAAACTCCTGACGCAGAGAATCTTTTCAGTTTCATTTATCAACTGCGCTTTTCATGTTGTTACACCACAGTTTATATAATTTGCATCTTGGTGGCTAAGACAGAGTCTGTTATCTACCGTTTCACTTTTCAACCTGTGAATATGTGCAACGTTATGAACTACAGTTGAACCCCTATTAAGCGGCCACCCTCGGGGAACTGGCAATTGGCCACTTAATAGCGGTTGGCCGCTTAATAGGGGTTTGTAAGAAATTAGCATAATGCGTGGTATAAATGTCACTTTATTTGAATACAACGCCATTGGAGGACTGTTGAACATTATACAGCCTGTGATCGGACTGTAAATCCAAGTTCATAATTTTGAAGTTCGCGTGCTAAAAATAAAAACAAAACAGTCCAACACAAAACCACAACTCGCAGTTTCAACTCAAAGGTTAAAGTGATCCAATTTATTTTCCGCTTGCGTGAGAGCAACTAATAATGGCACAGCGAATGTTAAGCTAAAAGGGCAAACGTATCAACAGAGGTGGCGGCTATGGCTTGGAAGTTCCATGTCAATACCACTTCACGGGAGACAAATTTTCCATTGAATGGTTGGAATCAAAGCTTGAAAAGGAAGGATTTCAACTCACTTCAGTCTAATGGACAGTTATCAACATTCAAATTTGACACGCTCTAAACTTTATTTATATGCTGATTACATAAGTTGTGATACAAATAGTCAATATATATATCTTATTGGACGGTTTAGTGTGTAGTATCGTGGGATATTTTTACGAGTCTCGCTGTATTTTGGCGAGCCCGTAGGGCGAGTCAAAATACAAGAGACGAGTAAAAATATCCCACGATACTACACACTAAACCGTCCAATAAGAGATTTATTATTCAACTTAGTCATGAACACCGTTTTAATCTTTCTTACTTTTTCAAGTTTGTCGTGCGCGCGCTATTTGAACTCATTTGTCAGCGCGCGCGCGCTTTATTCAAAAAAATGATGACGAATTGTCAGTCGTGTAGTTGTTTGGTCGCGTGTACTTTTTGTACAGCGAAGAAAGAGTTTGTGTGGTTAAACGCATAATTATTTGGATTTGTTTGGGTAAAAACGTCAATAGATCCCGTCAGTTTTTCTCAGTAGTTTATCTCAGTTTTGTCCGTTCTAGTTTGGGAACAATTTCAGCCATTTTTTCACCGCTTACGTAAGACTAATGCTCGAAGTGACGTTTGTGAAAAACCGGTCAAACCGGTCTTCTGGAGTACAAATACCGTGAGATATTTGTACTCGTTTTGGGTGTTATTTGTACTCTACTGAGCGCAGTTGAATAATAAGGTGCATTACTTGACAACAAAATCACGCCAAGATTCGTCACCTCCTATTTCGGACTGTCATCTGTCATCAGGTTATTCAAAACGATGCCAGCTACGTGTATTAATTTTTGGTGGCCCCTTAAGGGGTAAAAACAATACGAAAACCTTCATCGGGACCGCCAAAAGGTGGCCGCGGTCACTTAATAGGGGTGGTCACTTAATAGGGGTTTCATTTACAATATTATACTGACAATAAATTCGGGACTTTGATAACTGGCCGCTTAACAGAGGGTGGCCGCTTAATAGGTGGCCGCCTAATAGGGGTTTGACTGTAGTTATTGAACACGACGGCCAATTCACTCGCTCACCCACTCACTTGCCAATTCTGCTGACCAGTGCATAAGGAATAGTCGACTGCTGAAAAGGGGACATTTTGCAAGCTCTGCTCTGATGTTTTGTACTTGGAGTTCTTTTATTTAAAATGAGTCTGCAGACTTGAAATGGATTTTCAATATAAACACACAATTATTTTATACACATTTTCTGCATATCTATGTTAAGATAATAAAATTTTACCTCCCTAATTACCATATTTATTATTCCACTGTGATGTCATTTTACCTTGTAAGGGAAAGAGAACACGCAAAATATCCGAGCCTATTACACAGTAGACTGCTATATTACACCTTAGCATCCCAGTTTCAAGAGACAAGCTATTATAAATATAAGAATTTCAGTTGAATAATAAATCCTTTATTCAATGGTTTAGCAGATAATATGTGTGGACATTTTACTCATTACTCACATTTTCTGTGAACCTTCCATCATTTTGCCAAAAAAATTAGACTGTTGACTGGCATGCTTTTGTGTGCTTTTGTCAATGTTTTGTAGAAATGCCAGAGAAACATGCTACATGTGTTACGTACAATCAGTATTATAGGCATTCAACACAGTTAGGAAATCACTCAGAACAATCCTATCCTTGGACTAAAATAATAGACCATATATTTTTTATACATTAAAATTCATACTTGGGTCTGAGGCTTAGGGGAATAAAACAAAATAAATCACAATTGCAGTTCAGGGATGAAAAATCAATTTCTTTTGTTTTATTCTCCTTATAAACCTCAGAGTCAAGTTAGAATTGGCCGCCGGATATATTGAAATTAGCCTGTTATATCACAATGTCAGTATTTTCTCAAATGAGATGCACTTCTTGTTTAATTTTTTGTGGTGTTGCGGTATTCAGAGTCATGCAATGCCCCTCTCGGTTAGTTTTGAAAGGGATGTTAAGTGGAGTGGTTTTAAATGATATGATTTTATCTGTTGTGTAAACAGCAAAACTGCATGGCTTACAATGTACATGTGTAAATGTTGTAGTTTAAAATGATCTTAGGTCAAAATGGTTTTAAACTAGTTTGATTTGTGCTTTTCTTTGTCTTAGGATTATGGTAATGAATCTGGAACTAAAGAAAATCAAATCAAACTAGTTTGAAATCATTTTGACCTAAGATTCATTTTAAACTACAACATAAACATAATGAAGATGTGCTGAGTTCATGCAGCACTTATCCCAAAATGTATGTCATTAACATTCTGCATTTCTTCAATCATTAGCCATTAAACATTTAGAGAATATTACATCAGCAAATTGATTTTCTGTGCACCGGATTCTATAGTGACACATGAGTTCTGAAGGCCATGTAAACAAGAAATTGAGATATTACACTTGATTTACAATTAGGTATCATACAAATTAATTTGACAAGATCAAGATATACAGTATTTCTAAGACCAACTGATTAAAAAATTCATGCATGTGTCTATCAGCATAAATTATGAAATTCATTATCCTTGAATTAAAAACAGTACCCTTTCTCTATTACAGATTCTTAATTGGGCCCATCAATTTAAAGATTTAAAAAAATTAATAACAACAATTTTAATTACAACAAAATTGTCCATGATTTCATGTCTCCAAGCAGTGGTGAACTGAGTGAAAAACCATCCCAGTAGAATTGTATGTGACATTTCAGCCAAACAGCTTTTGGTTTCCAAAGCTTAACATTTGAATAACCTGTTTGGTTTACGCTGCCACACAGAGAAGGAGGAGTATATATGGCCTTAATGTGCAAGACACAATTATTAGTAAGCAAGGTATTTATGGACATTACAGTATTCATAAATGTGTATTTTCTTCATTAGGGGAAGCAATTAATCAAGAGCGGGAAAGAGAAATTGAAAATGGTGTTGGTGATGTGTTGCAACAGCATTGCCATGGAGAATTTACCATATCATCACCGACATCTGTGACACATGCAGAGCAGCAGCTTGGTGAGGAAAATGTTGCACATATTGGCACAGAAGATGGAGGAGTAAGTATAACTGAGCCACTATCTCTTTTAGACAGGGCGCGAGCAGTAGGCATAACATATGAGCATGCAAAATCCGGCGAAGAAGAAACTCCAGATGAACGCAGGACAAGAGAGAGGCGAAATTTGCGAAGAATTGCAAAAGAGGAAAAAAGGTTGAGAGAAGTTATCCAGGATCTGCCTCCACCTCCACCCGCAGGATCGACCGAGCAAGAAAATCGTGCTTATTGTGCCATTCGTGCTTTTGAACTTGACCAGTTATGCTACAGATTTAGCTTCTGTGAAGTGTGCAAAGAAAGGCGTTTAACAAATAAAGCAACTAGAACTGAAGATTTGTGCAATCGTTGTAAAAAAGATAAAAATCTACAAAGATTTTGGTCTGCTGACAACAATATGGATCCAGGATGTGTTCCGGATGAGCTCAGTAATTTGACTGATGCAGAGCAGATGCTTATAGCCAGAATTGCTCCAACAATACACGTCCATTTGTTGAAGCATGGTGGGATTGCTGCAAAGGGTCACTGCATCGCATTCCCTCAGGCTGTTCAGGAACCAGCAACAATTCTTCCACGATTACCATCGGACATAGACATCATTCGAGTGCGCCGACAAGGAAAAAAAGACACCCATAAAGACTTTAGAGTCAGACGGCGACGTGTAGAAGAAGCACTCCGTTGGTTGCAGGCAAACAACATCAGCTACGCTGACATTGTTATTGATGATTCTCGCATCAATGCCTTACCTTGTGATGGAGAATTGCCAAATCTGAGAACGGTGGAGTTTTCTAGTGCTCAACATATGGATGACAGAGGGCCAGCCCCACACCAAGTAGACCCTGGAGATGTAGACACTGAAGATGACTCCACTGTCTCAGGAATTCTTCTCCCGGAGCCAGGAGTAAGTGTGGAAGAACAGATACGGTCTACAGTTAACCAGCTAGCAACTGATCCTGGACCACCTAATGATAACAGTGCAACCCGACCTGCAGAACGCCCTGTAATCCCATGGCCCACGACAAACTCCACTCCAGCATCAGAGTTCACAACACCATACTTCTTCACTATGGCTTTTCCTTGCTTGTTCCCAACTGGTCAGGGTGATTTTCATATAAACCGTCCAAGAACGTGTACATGTCTTCACGAGTGGGCAGAACATTTGCTGTGGTACCAAGATGGGCGGTTTGCCAAGCACAAAGTATGGAAATTTGTCGTGCACAACATGATCATGAGGAAACGTGCGCTAGAACAGAGCAGATACTTTGTTGATCAACAACTTGGAGACCCACACATCACTGTGGCCGACCTGCAAGAACGTTTTGCCAGGGGTGACACTACCATTGTGAACAGGCTACTGTACTTTGGTGCAAGTCTCCGTGGCACCTCACAGTATTGGGAACAAAGGCGCAGAGAGCTTCGAGCTTTGATACAGTTTATGGTCAACGAAAAGCTTGGACTGCCATCATTTTTCATGACTGGAAGCTGTGCAGAATTCTACTTCCCTCCCCTTAGAAGACTTCTGGAGCAGTACATTGTACAGACCACTGGTAAAACAGTTGATCTGCAAGAAGACAGCAATGCACGGTTCAAGGCAGTTCAAGAGAACACTCACGTTGTGGTAAGTTACTTTGATATGCGCACTCAGACATACCATGACAAGGTGGTGAAGCCCGTGTTTGGTGTTACTGACTACTGGTACCGATATGAATTTGCCAAATCCCGTGGACAAATTCATTGGCATCAGCTGAGCTGGAGACATGACAGAGAACCCCACCAGCTTCTCCATGAAGCTACAGAAGAAGGGAGTGATACAGAGGAATATACTTCTCGGCTAAGTCAGTGGGCAGAACAAAACTTTCACATGACAGCATCACATCCAGCTGGTAGTGACGAGAATGGAGAGCCAAGGAAGGAATTTTGGCCACCACCTGAGGGTTCAGCTGAACCTCTGCCAGATGAAGAAGATCCATTAGTCAAGATGCTTATGGATATTGCATCAACACAAGATGCAGTGCTTGAAGATCATCTGCAGTTGGTAAATCGTGTCGGAATTCATGCCTGCTCCGATTACTGTTTGAGAACTCCTCGTCACCCAGGACCTGGTTTGCAACCAAAAGAACGTGTTTGTCGCATGGAATTTGGATCAGAATTTAACCGCGGAAAGGAACCTCGTACTACTCCAGAGATTGCAAGGACCGTAATGGAGCTTCTCGCCTTGAGCTACTACGAGATCATCCGCGTGTTATACAGCACTCACAATATCACCTGCAAGCATGGAGGGCTAACTGTGACATGAGCTTGATATTGTCCAAGTCTGATCCCGACAGCCCCAGTACAGATGAAATCATTGGCGTCACGGACTATGTGTGCGGATATGCTTGCAAGGGCAATGAACCAACAGGGGCAACTGTAGACCTTTTCAAGGACATGCTTAATGCTGTTGATGTAGCTGACGAGGTGTCTGGGAGATCGATTTGTGCCCGGATGCTAATGAAGACTGTTGGACGGCGAGATGTTAGTGGTCCCGAGGCCTCATTTGAACTAAGCGGATTAGCACTCTGGCGATGCAGTCGACAATTTTCATACTTATCGCTGAAAGGTTCAAGGCGCCTAGAACGTAATGGCGACACAGCTACTTCCAGCAGTTCATTAGACAAATACCTTGCCAGACCACATGATGAGCTTTGTTCTTGGTACAAGTTTGCATCAAAGAATGGGAAGGTACCCGTTGTAAGTGGTGGTGCCACTCATGCTACCTGGCCTCTTCAGGAAGACTACTGCAGGACCATGGTCCTCCTCCACTGGCCCAGCTGGTTTACAATTCAAGAAATGAAGGATGATGAGACCTCATGGATTGAACGCTTTGAATCATTCCTGCTGACAGACGACTGTCCCACATTTGTTAAGGCTCAAGTCCTGAAAGCGCAACGTCAGGCACAGGGGCATGCACAAGACATCTACGAAGATGACGATGGAGAAAATGAACCAGTAGATGCAGTGCAGCAACCAGATTGGGTTGACATTTATGCTGGTCAGAATCAATGCTACGAAGGAGTGGAAGAAGATTTCCAATATGACGATGGCGGAGAAGAATATGACTGGAGCAGCACCTCTCTTCAACTCCCTGAAGACCATGGTGCCAAGAAATGGCTCGAGGATCGCATCCAAGAAGTTGAACAAACCAGGTCAGAGCATGGAAGCTTGCTTTTACCAGATGTGTGCCCATCAACACTTAACACAGAGCAGAAATCCATAATAAGCCTGGTTTTGATGACCCTGCAGAACTACATCGAGCACCCTCAAGATTATGTACCATTGCGACTTGTTGTTTCAGGAACAGGTGGAACAGGCAAGTCCTACATGATCAAGTGCATGCAACGCTTAGTTCGACAGGTATTTGGAAATAACGATGCCATCCAGGTCATCACGCCAACTGGAAACTCTGCATATCTAGTGCAAGGTAGCACTGCTCACAGCTTTCTTCAAATCCCGACTGGAGCAAAATCCTGCAGTGAGTTAACAGTTCCTTCAGGAACCGTTCTTCGGAAGATTCAAGAGAAATGCAAAAATCTTAAGGTCCTTGTGGGAGACGAACGTTCTATGTTTGGACGTACCATGCTGGGATGGATGGAACAGCACATGCGCTATGGAATGAATAAAGGAGCTAATTCAGAGGAGCCCTGGGGTGGCGTTCCTGTAGTTGTCTTACTCGGAGATGATGTACAGCTACCTCCCGTATGTGACACACCGACCTATATTTCTGACTCACGCAGTGCTCCATCTAATCATGGTCGTTTGGTATGGACAGGTTTTGACACTGCTGCTGAGCTCACACAAATCATCCGGCAAGCAGATTCTGAGCAACAGTTACGAGATGTGTTGATGTCAATGCGCACATACTCTACAACTCCAGAGCAAGTAAAGTGGCTACAGAAATTTCAGTGGCACAATTTACGCAGAAGTCATGGCGAAGACCTCTTACTTAGGATGGATGCACATGGTCTTTTCGTTTTTCCCACACATCGCCTTGAGTGGGATCGAAATAAAGTGAAGCTGCTTGAGTGTAATAAATTGCCACATCATCCTGTTGCCAAAATCAAAGCGAACAACAGTGGCCGTCATGCACAGAATGCTGACAGCAACAAGGCAGGTGGACTGTTACCACTTCTGTACCTTTGCCGTGACAGCAAGGTAATGCTTGTGGCAAATATAAAAGCGGAATGGGGGCTGTTTAATGGTGCAGTAGGAACAGTTGTGGATATAGTCTACTTAGATGGTGCTAAA
This sequence comes from Cladopsammia gracilis, assembly GCA_022457155.1. Classification (NCBI taxonomy): domain Eukaryota; kingdom Metazoa; phylum Cnidaria; class Anthozoa; order Scleractinia; family Dendrophylliidae; genus Cladopsammia; species Cladopsammia gracilis. Next base: position 276,958 of record JAJGOT010000401.1, on the reverse strand, counting down.
CCTAGTGATGATCCTACGCCCCTTCCTGATGTTGTGATGGTACGGTTTTCAAGCTACACCGGACCTCCCTTTATTGATCAAGATCCTACAGTCATGCCAATCGTACCCATAAGTCGTTCCATGGAATGCTCCTGTCGGTGCAAGCGTCTTCAAATTCCTCTTAGACTAGCATGGGGCATGACCATCCATAAATGCCAGGGAATGACCGTTGGTACTGGAGAGCCTTTCCGGTATATTGTCATCCACCCAGGAATGCACAACTTTGAAGCAAAAAATCCTGGCGCATTGTTCGTTGCGTTATCACGGGCTAAATCTTCTGGTGGACAAGGGATCGATCCTGATTTTGCATTCCACGAGGACTTTCTTGCAGATGAAGAGAGATTCCGTGTAGTGGACACAGCCACAACTCGGGCTCGAGCAAGAGAAATGATCAGACTACGTGCACTAACAGAAGAAACTCGGAATCGACAGTCTCTGTCACCAGCATACCAGGAGGAGACATTCCGTAGACTTGTGGTGTGGGCACAATCCATGAGTCAGTAGTGCAGTGTGAAGCCTGACAGACTCTGATATTTATTGTCGAAATTAATTGACATGAAGAATGTGGAAACAGTGTGAGCAACATTGCCCAGGCAACAGTAGAGTCAGAGGAACCAGACATCACTGTGTTCAAATGTGCAAAACATGAGATGCGCGAGGAAGAAACTTAGTGTTTTGTGTGATTTCAAAAGCAGCATTATGCCATCAATCAATCAGATTTTGCTATTTCACTTTTGGCTGAGTCAGTTTAAGTGTTTAATGGCATCAGTTGTCACTTTCATTGTAACAGTTGATTGATTGCATTGTGAGGCAAAATGCCAAACATTACTAGGTGAAAATGATGACATTGTCTGGGAACAATGTGAAAGCTTTTTCCTACATTCATAGAAATTGTCACATAGTCTCATACCATATAATGGCACTAATAGTTTGACTGTGCCAGCTTTTCTCCACAAAAAAGAATAAGCAGATGGCAGCTAGCAAAAATGGAACTTATAGTTTGACTGTACTGTGCCAGCTCTTCTTAATAAAAAAGAATGGGCAGATGGCCATGTGAAAACTGTTAGCAGATGCCAGCTCTATGGTTAATGTTATTGAGCAGATGGCAGCTAGCAAAGATGGCTCTGATATGCTTGGTAATATGTACCATAAGATTAACAAAAATCCTGCCCTTGTTTATCTTTGTAAAAGAAAATTGCTCTGCACTGAATGTCTTCATGTGACTTTCATAAACTGCTTTAATTTGTGAATCAGTTCAACAAAAAACATCATCTGAAGATATCTTAAGATATCAGCAAGAATACAACTCATGTATTTGTCTACTGAAGAGGAGAACTTTTATGACCTTAATGCCTGCATGAATATAATTTGTTCAAGAGGACTAACTTTTTCTTAATTTTATGGTACAGTATATTAAGAGAAATTACCAGACAGCATGAGCCATATATATGTAATCTAGTGACAATTTGATACATGCAGACTAACGAAAGCCTTGAAAGTTAGAAAAAAGTTCCCGTATCTATCCGTTCCATTAGGTAACTAATAATTAATTTTGCATTATTTCTTTGACTATAGGTCACATACATGAATGTTTCATATTATGCACTTGTTATCAGTAAGAGTGTGGTCAGAGTAATTCAGGTGAGATGTCATATAAAAAAAACAGTGATTTCCAGCTAGTTGTACAAAAAACTAATTTTCTAAGTGCACATATTGATCTTTGTTATTTTTGATATGCCATGACACTGCACTAGAATGTTGGAAGTCAATTTATTCAAGCAGGGCAAGAAGATATGTTGCTCTTGGAAACTGCATATAACTCCATGGTACTTGGTCAAGTCCATCCCATATTAGCTCAAGCATAATACATGTACATGTAATATATCATTTCCCACCTTAACCTTCTACATGAATAATGAATTCAGAATATAATTCTCTTTTTTAATACAGAACACAGAGATGAACACAATTGCCATTCAAGTCTTATTGCTGCCTTCCCATCAATGACATGAAGGTGAGAGGATAAAACTAAAACAATGCTTATTAGGTTACATCAAGGTCAGGCAGGAAAGATATCCATGAATAAATTCATATTAGGCAGATTTTTGGTAGGGGAACCTGTGTTGCTTTAAAAATCTTTATATCTTGGACACTTGAAAGCTGATTCTGCTAAAAATTAACAGAGATATGGAATTATACCAGGATTAATAAATGGATCACAATATCTAGCTATGATGAAAGTAACTTAAGTTGAATTTTGCATAAAACAAAGTTTAGTGTCTAGTTTCGTCCTTAAAAGAAAGACAAAACTACCAATTCAACTCGGTGATCAGTCAAAACCTCTTTTGTGTCACTACTGAATCTGATTTTGTTATTTCAACTTTCATTCAAAGTTATTACCTTTTAAAAGTACACAATTTCCCATAATATTATATTTAGACTTTGATACCTTCATTTTTCTCCTAGAAAGCCTATTAAACAATTTTATTTATTTTTTTATTCTGCCACACACAATGAATTACAAGCAGAATAAAAAACGATATTTAATAGGTTAATTAACATTAAATTTAAAATTTATACATAACTTGGGAGGAGTGACTGTGGCGGGGAAATCTCCAAGAATCCGAGCTTATGAGGAATAGAGATCCCCACCGACGGGCAATTTAAATTTAAATTCAACTTTGACACAATACAATACACAGAATATACTCCTGTTTTCCTGACCCTGCAGTACCAGCTCATGAGATTCAATATGTGTGCTAAATTATTAGACAAAAAAAAACAAAAACAATAAGGCCCTTCCCTAGCTCACATTATAAATTTCCCCAAATTCACTTTTAATGACCCACACTCAGACAAGACTGAGTGCTCACATAATATTTATAGCACCTTACAATAAATATATGCCATCAGGGATGTGGCATGGGAGGGGTAATGTATCGTGCCTTTCATTTCTTATCTGACCCTAAGTTAATATTCATATGTCATGTTCATTTTTTTCTACAGATAACATGGAGGGACACAATATCACACTTTTTCGTGGAGTTCGTATTGGTCAATATGAAGAAGTTCACTGAGAAGTCAACATTGTTTATTACGGACTGCTATGATGCAGCACTTACAAAAGAACTTGACTGCTTTGTGTTCTTAAGAAGGGGTTCAAAGAAAACTCTTTTGAAACCTTTTTCTTGTTGCATGTCCTTAAAGCTGTTGTATCACACCAAACATTCTGCTTTCAAACTCAATCAATTACTAAATTAAAATCAATAGTCCTTTTCACGCTTTACCTCTCTCGTTTGCATTACAACAAAAGTCTATGTTGTTGCGAGGCAATTTCAGGCAATAGGCCTTATTCACGATAGCCGCCATGTTGGTTTTAATATTATTATGCAAATTTACCATGTGATTTCTGAGGGGGCAAACAACTCAAACTCAGGTGATTTCAAACCAGTTATTTATTATGCTGATATTTTTTTGGAGCTAATGCATTTTTACAGTGTTACAGTAGTTAATGTACTTTAATTTAAGTTACTTTCGTCACTTTAGAAAAGTCTACATAGTTAAAGGAGCATTGTCACGCAGATTTTGCTGTTTTTTGGTCAAAATACACTAAATATATTATGACAAAGTACCTTTGCTCAAACATAAAATTGCTTTTAGAACACCAAGAAGATAATATCAAGTGATTTCTTCAAAGAAGAACAAACCAATATAGGTTTTTCTGCGATTTTTCCACGACTCTTGGTAGGAACTTGAAAAAATTGGCCAATTTTTTCAAGTTGCAATCCATTTCCATCCTGGCCATCCGCAGCCAAAGATAACGAATACTAGTTTCTGTGCACTGATAGAGTATTTGTAAACAAAACTGGACCATTATTTTAAGGTTTCCATTGAAAAAAATACATTTTTTGGCTTTTCAAAGTGATGCTAAAGATAGGTGACAGTGTCCCTTTAACAAAACTAACAAGTCAGACATCGAGCAACCATTCCAAACTTCTAATAAAAAAATCAAAACTGCCAACTATCTAGCCCTGAAATATGATTTTTACAAGGATACTTCACTGTTAGAAAGAACCAATCTTCGGAAAATAATTTCTTCTTCTTTTATTCATTGTTTGCCACCCGAAGAGCACATGGCTAATTTGCATCATAGTGTTGCCACCAACATGGCGGCTATCGTAAATAACGCCTATTTTGTAGTTTCTGCCCGAAATTGCCTCGCAATCATGTTGATTTTTATCGTAATGCAAATGAGAAAGGTTAACCGTGAAAAGGGCTATTGTTCCATTAAGCTTGATTTTGTCTGGTCTCAAAGCAAAATTGAGCAAAATTGAACTCAATGAAAAAAAAGTGCATTAGTGCTCGCAGTTTGTCAAGACAATCTGAATTTTTTTGATTTTTCTTTCATATTCCAAATTTCATTTTGGAGTCAGTTTTTGACGGCTCACTCACTGCGTTTTTCAGTAAGACGCAAAGTTACTCTTAATCCGAACTGAGCATCTGCGTTTTTGACTGCCCTCAATCCAAATAAGTTTAGTAGATAATCAATGGACCCTGAAAAACAGAAAGCAAATCCACAGATCACAGTGCATGCAGGCAACTGCAGTGACCTGCTGATTGATGGCAGGGGAAAACGTACAGTTTCCATGTTACTGACCAGTCATTTCATCATCATCATTTTCATCATTTTATTTCAATAGTTTAAATTTAACAAATTAAAGAAATATACAACCTGCATATAGCAAAGCTAATCAAGGCAGGTCAAAGTTTGATTTCTGCACAAGATCGAACAGTGGCACTCGATTTCATTCATAAGTCAAATTCAGAATAAAAGTTTGTTCAATGACCACACAAAATCAATCTTGATTGTTTCATTTAGTTTGATGTGAATTTTGTTCCATTTAATTCAATGTGATTAACAGGGTCTCAAGTTAGGTAGATCTTCTGCAAAAATAATGTTAAAAAAATTGTTTTATCTTTGTAACATGTGTACATGCTCTGTCTATCATGTGCTGAGCTTTCATCCATAAAACACTTTTTTGAAGCTACAGTGTACTGTTTGTGTGCTGTATTGAGGCTTGTATTGGTTCACAAGTTTTAGCCAATCTGCTAACCTCTGGCTTTCTCCATGTTAAGCTTGGAAAAAGAAACTTGAAAAATGTTTTCCAAATATGTAATGAACAAACTAGTTAAATAACATCTATCTATACAAACAATTACAGGACTGAGTAGCTTGAATGTCAACAATAAATTATTCAATCAGTAATGTTGAGACCCAGAGCATTTGTTATTATTTTTTCAAAAATTGCACCATCATGCACAAATAAAATTTATAGCTTGAATGTTTGTCACCTAAATGACAACAAGACATGACTATTTTTCAAACAACTGTGTGTCATTCAGCCAATCAGCAAAACAAAAAACAAAAAAAAAAAACGGGTATTTGCTGATCAGCCAAAGACTAATAGGAAATATCACAAAATGACATCTGACAAGTCAGTCAATATCACAACAAAACAGGAAATATCAAATAACCCATCAACTTTAGTAGTTATTTATTCAAATATTTTAGCACATTTTCCTAAAATAAAAATAAAACTGAATCTTGATTTATTTTGTTCCTATTGGCTATTTATTAATGCATGCCGTATTTTGTATTGTGTAGCTCATTTCGAGTTCATGATCATGCAAAATTTAGGCTTTATGAAGCAGCACAAATAAATGTATAAACGTATTGCTTCTTTCATAGCAGTTAAATTAACGACCCAAATTTGTCAGAAATCGCCTAAAATGCCTGATTTTCCACTGCATGCCAATAAATGGTGCTACACCGCCATTCAGTGGTCCCTGTTATTCACAATTTGGTACCTGCTATTGCAAACCTCAACAAAAACCCTGCAATACGCATGGTTTTCTGCTGGTCGAGGAATGAATGAAGCAGAAAATGTTTTTCTCGAGTTTGCCAAATTATAGGTTTTCGGTTTTATCCTATTTCAGCATAAGTGCAATGCAATAGTTATATCGATTATCCTTGTTTTGTTTGTAGTATCATGGGATATTTTAACAAGTTGTGCTGTATTTCAAAAAATACAGAATGTAACTTTATTTTGCTACAGAAAAAACAAACAGTATAATTAGGATTAGTCATTATAGTAACTGGACTGGGTGGAGTACAATTCAGGGAGTACTTGGGCAAGTAATTTCAAATCAGCTGAGCCATAGCGCGAGGACGATTTGAAATCACGAGCAAATTGTTTGGTGGACGTCAATCAAAGGAAACCTGTTAACATTGTTTTTTTAAATTCTGACTGGATTTCAAACAATTTTTCCAAAAAGAAACAGTAAACATTTAACAAATCGACCACATTTTTCCATGGTCTATACTCTCATCGACCATAGAAATGACGTCATAAAATGTTCAAAACTCAAGTGGAACCACGAGCCGTTAGGCGAGTGGTTTCACTGCCAAGTTTTGAACATTTTATGGCGTCATTTCTATGGTCGATGAGAGTATAGACCATGGAAAAATGCGGTCGATTTGTTTTTTACAATAACAAACTTGAATAACTGCGAGCGCCGAGCGAACGAGTTTGCGGAAATCATTTTAGAAAAAACAACCTAACACTGACAAACTGCTGCAAAATGTGAACTTTTTATGTGAATAAATTATGTAACGAAAAAGGCTCACAAAAAAATTCTCTTCAGCTTAAATCATCGCTAGAATCTTTTAATTTATAAGCTTAAATTTTAACACAGCAAAACAAAGAGCCGTTTAATATTCGGCAAATTTTAGAGAACCGCGCTCGGCGATAATCGCAAAATAGGGCACAATAACCTCACACAAAGTCAAATATAAAATTACTAGGCACAGTTTACAAAGCTAACCTTTTTCAAATTTGAAATCTCTTCGAATAATCAGATGAATCTTTGCTCCAAGTTGTTTTCGGCTCAGTTTTAGTTCTTTCGGGCGCCGGCGACTGATTCCGTGGATTTTCGTCAAACTACCACAAGTTGTTTGTCCTTTTTGCTTCGCACTTAATTCCAGGCAAGTTTAGCTGATTGTAAATGAAATTTAACTGAAGAGAGAGCATTCTTTTCATTGAAGAATTCCAGTTTTAAACTGTTTGAAGAACCCGTAGCGCCAAACGTTTGACAAAACTCACCGTGTTGCGTTACCTGGTACGTCATTTTCATGGTCTATACTCTCATCGACCATAGAAATGAGCCAATCAGCGCGCGGGAATTCACACAGTTATTGTAAAATTTAAAACAAATTTCAAAGGCAATAACAATTTAAAGGAAAGATTTCATTCAACATGATAAAAAACTGGTGCTTCTTGCAACCGCGGCTTTATGATTGTCATCATGCATCACATGCGGTGAAGTTTAAAAGTTCTATTCTAAAAACATGGTTTGTGCAAACAAAAGCTTTTCTTTTAGTTTAACCTGGCTTGGAAACCAAGTTTAGAAAAGTTTCAATTGTTGATTTTTAGCTCTGTTTGCGTGAAATCCTGCCAGAATCTAAAATAATTTTAATTGCTTTTCTTTGATAGACATCCACTAACGTTTTGAAGGCAATGGGTCACAGGTTATTGGTTACTGCTGTCAAAAACAAAATTAATGGTAAAAATTAAAAAAGAATTCACCGCCCTGGTGGCCACCACGGCGGCCACCCCTTTCTCTTCTAGCACCTTTCTTGGTGATAGGAGGGGAGGGGCATTGCCACCAAAGGTGTCCTGCTCATCCACAGTTAAAGCAAGTTTCTGCAAAAATAAATAATAAAAGAAAATTAGGAATGTGGAATGCAGTAATAAAACATCGGAATACAGAGAACAAAACAAATTAAAAGTCCTCATGATCCCTACTGCTTTCACATAAATAGCTGGTATTATGTCATTAGAATATAGCTGCAGACTACACGCCTTTGATTTTTTATAGATGAACGGCTGGAAATTAAAGGGCACATGCTCACCACCCCTTACATGGCAATATTTTTTTTAAAATCACATTCTAAAGTAATTAAAAGAATATGGTGTTCCCATGTTTCCTCAAAAATCTTCTGATGTCAAGAAAAACTGCTGCTGGGCTAGTGGACAAAGCAGATCATGACTGTTCACAAATTTCTCTTTGAAAACATGGAACAGTGTTCAGACTACAGTAATATTGTTGATAATTCTAAACACCACACACGCCATACGTTATTTAACAAATAGATTCCATTTGGCCGTGTATCTGTTCAGTTATAGATCACAGGTGACGTCAAAATGTGGTAAGAACAAAAAGGTGGCGCACGAGCCGCAGGCGAGTGTGTCACTGATGTTCTTACCACATTTTGACGTCTTCTGTGATCTATAACTGAACAGACACACGGCCAAATAGAATCCATTTGTTTCATACAATGAACAGAAAAGTAACAATACTAAAATTACTAACTTGTCTCGCAGCGCTCGGCTGTTCGAAGATTTGTTCCAGTTTAGGTATTTTTCAAGTCGCCAAGAACACTTGAATTCTGTCAAAAACTCAAAATTATTTACAACTTCATGAAGAAAACGGCCAATGGGTGTCGTGTCGCGTTCAGAATTAAGACGTTCCTGCAGCTGCAAACACTTGAGTTAAACACTTAAGTTGATTACAGTTGAAATCCTTTCACACTTTAGGTGAATCATGTTTGCCAGATCATTTCAAATGCAGTTAATATGATCATCTGTCGCCTTTTTCTTTCACTTAAACGATGACAACAATGCGTTGTTTCAATGACCACATATAGCCGCAATTTCGTCGCCATATTTAATTTGTTTTCAACTCTTCATGTAACCGTCATAAAATGTCCCTTCGACCAAGTTAAAATATTTTAAAATTCAAATTGACTGAAAATGTATCAAAAAGTAAGTATAAATTATTATTTTCGCAACATCTGCCGGGATGTTAATTACAAATAAGACAAAAAATAGTTTTTGAAACAATTTTGCAGAAAGCCGAATATAAACACCTCCAAAAAAAAAAAAATTGATATGATGTGCCAGTTCTTCACTCAGATAACTTTTATAAGCATCATCAGTTCTAAAGTTCGCTATTTCTGCTTTTAGACATTTTGATTCTTTAATGAAATCCTATAAACAGTCACTTTGCCTGAGAATTGACTCGCGGGCGAAATCGTCTTTATGTGTGATGTTCTCTGAGTGTCTTTGGGAGCACCTCATGCCTGCACTGCACTCACTCAGCGGTAACATAGCAGAGCTCGAGAGTTAGCAGACGAGGCGGTTCAATATAGTTTTCATTGTTCTCAATCAATCAATCAATCAATCACTTTCTTTCCTCACAGATTATTGGCTAATTAAAGGATTACAACATTTTGTATATTTTCAATGTAATGTTACTATTTAGTTTTAGACAAATGGTTGAGTATGGAGATCAAGTTAACCATCTGGTTTTCCTAGTTGGCCTCCATATTACCTAATAAAGTTAAAATTTATAGCAGGCGAGAAACCAGAAGGAAACAAAATAACAAAAATAAGGCGAAAAAATAAAGTAAATAAAACGGACAAACTTTAGGAGAGTAAGTTATATAAATCTATAATAGAATAAATAGTGATGTTTGATTACCTATCGAAACCGGCCCCCACGCGCGCCAGTTAGACCAATTTCTATGTCATACAATTTTCGTAGACGTTAAACCGAATTTTTCAGCGGCAGAGACGTAATACTTACGGCCTTCCCTATTGTATAGTAAACGGTTGATATTTTACCCAGAGACCTTCCTTCCTATGTGTTAGGCTCGTGGAAAACTCATTTATTACCGCCCTCTGTTACGCATACAAATCAGCCATCATTGGTACTTTACAAATTATAACCTATCCGTTTTCTGTGCCTGTATGATATCGTCAGTTATCTTTTACACAGAGGCCCTCCTTCCCTTTTACATGTAAATTGTAGTAGTAGCCATCAAGGAACATGGAATAATTATTTCATAAAAAGGTTTTCTCAAACGTCAAGAAACTTAACAAATCTTCCTCTCATTATTCTCTGTCTGCAAAACGTAATTTATAGCCGGATAGTGGACCAGCAATATGCAATACATATAGCTGCTGTATACCCATCACTGGATCGGAGCACGCAATGCATATAATTAGTAACTGGAAATTATGGAACTTGTAGCGTGCGCACTATAATGCATTTCCAGCAAAAAAAGCATTCTGGAATATGATAATTCAGAGAGCTCCGCTGTTAGGCTAAGCCTATCTATATATATTACGAAGGGCTTGGCATTAGATCTAGAGGGAAAACTAGCAATACTACGTTACCAAAAAACAGGGACTGTTAACCAAATGGCGTGGTCGAAAAAGTTGTACTAAATTCTGCGTGCGTCCCTTTTAAAATGCTAAGTGAAGAATGCAAATGCAAACTGGGAAGCCATTGCGGAGAGAACCAATGTTGACCATCAGAGCAATGAGATTTATAATGCTATTTAGATTTAAAACCTGTTTTGCAACCCAATGAGGTGGGTTATAACCGCTATTTTCAAAGATTGTTTTTAATTGAAAATGAATAAGAATTAAGCACATGCAGTAAGCTAGAGTCACACTGGCAGCTTATGTTCCGTGAAGATCGGAACTGAAGTAGCGATGTTTTAAGTCTCAACGTACACGATCGCTGTCACGCAATATTTATCTCATGAAATTGAATGCAGTAATTACCGGTAGGTCGCTTGCTCAAAAAGACAGTCAATGAGATCTAGTTAGAAAATTAAGCGAATAGTTATTTCATTCCTTCATTGTTTAACAATTGTATAATATTGGCCAATAAAATGTAAATTATTGCTGGAAATTCAGATGTTAGTTAATTTGCTTCCTAAACTTATAATCCCTTGTAAACTGCCCATTGCCCGGCGCTTGCCTCTTTCCAGTCCTCGACAAACTTCTCGCCTCATAAATCACGTCCAACTCTGTTCATCTTAAAGGGACACTGTCACCTATTTTTAGTATCACTTTGAAAAGCCAAAAAACATATTTGATTCAATGGAAACCTTAAAATAATGGTCCCGTTTTGTTAACAAATACTCTACCAGTGCAAAGAAACTAGTATTCCTTATCTTTGGCTGCGGAAGGTTAGGATGGAAATGGATTACAACTTGAAAAAATCGGCCAGAAAAACTTATTATGGTTCGTTCTTCCTTGACGAAATCACTTGATATTATCTTCTTGGTGTTCTAAAAGCAATTTTATGTTTGAGCAAAGGTACTTAACTTTAACTTTAATTAACATAATTGCCTTTAGCAAGCGAATCCGGCAATGGGCGGTCAGAACACGGAAGCTCATGACATTGACAGCAAAAAAAAAATCGTCAATACGTGAAATTGTTACAAATACTTGAATGAAACGCAGCAACAGAGTCAGCACATACAAAAGCTGGAGACAAGGCGTTCCAAGCGGGAACAGTTCTTACAAAAAAAGAAAACTTGTGGGCGTTAACATTAGATGAATAACGTTGGTATTGGAATGGGTGCTGTACACCAGCTCGTGTCAAGTAGGGACAGACCACCGCGCGAAGATCATCCGGGAAAGATATCCGTACATTTCCTGTCTTGATCTTAAAAAACAATGTCAAATCAATGATCTTCCTTCGTGTCTCAAGATCTTGCCACCCCAAGTTAGATAACATTGTATTAACGCTGCTGGTACGACGGTAGTCGTTACAAACAATGCGCGCCGCCCGACGCTGAACAGATTCAACACACTTGATGTCTTTTTGTGTATATGGACTCCAGGCGACAGAGCCGTACTCGCATACTGGACGGACCAGGGTCAAATAGGCCCGTTCCTTGACAACAGCGCTACAAGACGCTAAGTTTCTTTGGAGTACGCCTAGAATCTTATTCGCTTTCTTTTTCACCTCCACGGCTTGCTTGGTCCAATTGAGGGAGTTGGTAATATAAACCCCTAAATATTTCTGAAACGTAACCCCCTCCACGGGAGTGTTACACAGAGTATATGAGAATGACGATGGCTGTCTGTTAAGGGTGATGGACATGATGTAGCATTTACTAGGGGGCAAAGTTCATTTGCCACATAGCCGCCCACTCCTCAAGCTGGAACAGGTCCTGCTGAAGCTTATCGTGGTCAGCTGAAGACTCAATATGGCGGTAGAGCACACTGTCATCCGCAAATAACTTGACACTCGATGATACAGCCGAGGGCAGATCGTTAATAAAGAGAAGGAACAAAATCGGCCCCAGAACAGTGCCCTGGGGGACACCGGATAGTACAGGTGACCACTTGGACGATGAACCATTTACCACTACGCGTGTCTCCTAGCAGTGAGAAAAGCCCGCAGCCAGTTATTTAACTTCCCGGATATGCCGTAAAATTTGGCCTTAAGGAGGAGCCTTTCGTGAGGCACAGTGTCAAAGGCCTTCGCAAAATCAAGGAAGATCACATCAACCTGGCCGTGGATGTTAAGTATGTTTGCCCACTCATGTATGACCGTAATTAATTGGGTCTCGCACGAAAGTCCTCTTTGAAAGCCATGCTGCTGCTGAGAGATGACTGAATTTTTACTAAGGTGGCTACAAATTTGCTTGCAGGTAATGTGTTCCATGGTCTTTGCGATAAGAGATGTTAATGACACAGGTCTGTAATTCTTAGGGTCAGCAGAATGCCCCTTTTTGAAGATAGCAGTAATATTAGCATCCTTCCAGGCAGAGGGTAGAGCGCTGTCATTAAATGATTGCTGGAAGAGAGAGGCAAAAATAGGGGCCAATTCAAATGCTGACTCCTTAAGAACACGAGCAGGAATTTGATCAGGCCAACAAGCTTTGTCAGGTCTAATGGACTCAAGCTGCTTCTGAATACCACGGGCCCCGAAAGTAATGTCCTGAATATCCCGGTAGGGGGATTCGGGGGAGTATTGGAATGTTATTTAAATCCTCACACGTAAACACACTTTCGTATTGATCGCGCAAGGCTTCAGCTTTTGACTCGTCGTTTGCACACACGCGATTATTCCAGAAAAGGGCAGGAATACCCATAGACTCAGCACGTAAGAGCTTAACATACGACCACGCCCTCTTAATGCCTCTGGTGTTGCCGTCAGAAGACGGCGCGATACCGCCCATGACCTCCTCCGCATATTTCACATGCGATTCACGGATACGCTTAGTTGTTCTGTTACGCAGCTGTCTGTAGGCACTTAGGTGCTGGGCCTTGCCGGTTCTTTTAGCCTTCTTGTACACGCGGTCACGCTTGTTCATCAATCTTTTAATTGCTGGACTAATCCAAGGGAGGTGGCGTTTAGGTTTTGTCATTTTGGATGGGATAAACTTATTAATCGCTTCGTTGATGGCATCTGAGATAGTGAGCCAATTTTCCTCAACAGACCTATCTTCGGGGCTTGAGGCGAGATAGCAATCGCGAAATGACGATAGGTGGGCATGAAGGCCTTCGTACTCCCCCTTATGAAATTGATATACTCTCCTAGGAGGTTTTGGGGCAGATTTTGGAGTCACATCAACTTCAAAGAGGATAGCGTCGTGGTCGCTGATGCCTGGGATGACGTGGCATGCTTGGATGAGATTGCTGATGGTAGAGAACACGAGATCCAGTGTTCTCCCAGAGACGGGACGGGTTGGAGATTTCACGTGCTGGGTTAAGCCAAACTTATCGGCGATCTCCAGCAGGGCATGATCGCAGGCGCGTGCTGGAATGTCGCTATACATGTCGCCAGAACACCAATCAATAGCGCCACAGTTGAAGTCACCGCCCAGGATAATATGTGGGAAGCCAGATCGGATGTTGCAAAGCTTACCGAGAACATCATCCAATAAGTCTAAAGAGTAGCGATCTTGTGTGGGTGGACGATAGTAGCTGGTGAAGTAGAGTTTCTTTGTTTTGTCAAACTGCACTGAGACAGTGATAACCTCAGGGACCTCAACATCAAAACGTCGTTCCTCCACAGCAACTAGATCATTGCGAACTGCAATAAATACCCCACCACCAGAGGATGACCTGTCCTTACGGAAGATATCGTAGCCTTCTGGGAAAATAGAATAGGTCGGAATATCTGCGTCAAGTTTAGACTCACATCCCAGTATGATATCCGGTTGGTGCAGATCAATGTAAGAGTGGAACTCAGACCTCTTAGTTAAGCCCTTCAGGCCATTGCAATTTAAAGAAACAACTTTCAGCTTCCTTTTCGCGGTTTTTTTTCTTGGAGGTGCAGTGCTAGTTGGACTTGAGGAGTGGAGAGGTGGGCCTGGTGACGAGGGACTGGATAGGCTTCCAAAACTATTGGAGACTGATATTGAAAAAGAGTCGTTCAACAGGAAAGATGTTGAGAAGTTTGGAAACAAACAGCGGTTACACATCCACACCAGCTTAGAGTCACATCCATAGTTGTCATAAGACTGAGTTGACATGTAGATACAATTAGTGTGAAACCACTCCAAACATCCCTCGCATTCGATTCCCTTACAGCATATACCGCATGGATATTTCGATGGTCCAGGATTTGATTGAGAGCATACTAATGAGAAAATAGAGCATACTAATGAGTATATAGAGCATACTAATGAATTACAGGCTGCTAATTTAAACAAAAACAACAATGACAATTTTATTTGAAGTTTTCGCTTTACATAACTTAAGCAAGAGATTAATCACCAAAATAACAAAACGAAATTCGACTTAACAATTTTTAGGAAAAATTAAACGAAAGACTGGGTCTTTCTGCGTGTACCGGTACTCATTGTCTTCTATTGTTTGTGTAAACGTAAAAGTAAAGTCGCGCACCCGAGCCAGAAGGCTCATAACGGCCGGAGCTTAAACCCGGTTTCTATAGCATGAAGCGACTAGGAATATTGCTACTCCCCCCTGGATGGGATGCTAGTCCATCGCAGGGTTACCCCCAGCATTTTGTCGCCGGTACCCATTTATACACCTGGGTGGAGAGAGACAGTGTGGAGTAAAGTTTCTTGTCTAAGGAAACAACACGACAACAGAGACCAGGCTTCGAACCACCGACCTTCAGGTTGAAAGTCCGACGCGCTAACCACTACACCACCGTGCCACCCACTATTGAACGAAAGACTGGGTCTTTCTGCGTATACCGGTACTCATTGTCTTCTATTGTTTGTGTGGTATTGTATTTTGGTCTTGTTTTGCATTTGTATTATTGTCGTTCTTTGTTCCTTTTGTTTTACGTCATCTGTCCTCCAGTACACACAGAAACAACCGAAAGACTGGTCTCACCGTGCTTTGGAATTGTCTCTTTCTGTTTGCTCAATTCCGTTCACTGTCGTAGGCTTTTGGAAACGTGCACTTTTGTGGAATTCATATCATCCCCCAAGCACTCGGATATGTCTACGCTCTCAAAAGCAAGTAACTCTTGAGTGGCAAGGACGGCCTCAAGTTTCTCGAGCTCTGTATACTAACTCATAGCCGGAACAAATGAGCCATCGAAACAACAAGCAATAAACAAAGCTCCAAAGAAAGAAAAGCATTGTTATTTGTAAAATTCTACCAACATTACGGCGACATCCAAAACAAAATAACAACGTGATTCCCAAGTGTTAATGACACAATTAAAATACCCTCATAATACAATCTGCATAACATTTTGTCAGTTTGAAAACAGAAGGAAAACAGCGAAAAAGGGAACTCATTTAAGTGCACCTGATTGACGAGTACGCAATGCAGGTGTCCAATTACAGCTATCCAAATGCAAAAAAGTTGTATTTGGATAGCTGTTATTGGTCACCCACGTGACCGCGCGCCTATTATGAAGAAATAGACGAGCGGATAACCAATCACAAGCGAGAATTGTGTTATTGATACGATTATGTAAGAAATAGGCATGCAGATGACCAATCACAGTCAAGAATTTTGCGATTGATATGATTATATCTGTTTTAGTGATGGTGATTATGGTCAATTTTTGTTTTCAGCCTGAATCGAAGGCTGGTGCTTTGGTGAAAAGATTTGTGACAGGAGGGTGCGATAACTTGGTTAAAGTATGGAAGTAAGTGGCAGGAATGAAATTGTGTTGAGCTTGTCAAACAGAAGTTGAATCCATGATCTTGTGCACACTCTAATAACGTACATTTGTAGATCAAACCAAGCTACGGCTAACCACAGACTTAGAAGTTAGAACCACTTTGAATTGTAAAACATAATAAGCAGCACTATAGGAAAGTGCTACTCAGTAGCTTCCATTTGAATGGTCACACTTAAGGATTTCATCCACAGACTCAAAAGTTTGAACCACCTTGTACAGCATAATAAACAGCACCACGGGAAAGTACTACTCAATAGCTTCCATTTGAATGGTCACACTTTAGGATTTCATCCACAGACTCAAAAGTTAGAACCACCTTGTACAGCATAATTAATAGATAATTACTGAGGCTCGCAGCATTATTAGGTATATTGCAGGCAGCTGAGGGCGCAGCCCTCAGCTGCCTGCAATATACCTAATAATGCTGTGAGCCGAAGTAATTATCTATTATAATTACTGTTTCTCATCAAAACCCATTGTTTTCTTTCTGCATTGTATCTTCGATTTTAGCCACCCCTTTGGCTGTTGTATTCATTTTGAATACAGTTATAACAATGAAATTAGCACTTATTGTTGCTACGTATACAGTGTGGTGGCCATTACGTAACCCCCAAATCCTCAATTGTTGTGAAGATTATTTAACTAATGACAATTTATCCTCACAAAATCGTATTGTTCTCCCTATACATTATATCCTCGATTTTAGCCGCCCCTTTGGCTGTTACATTGATTTTGAATACAGCTATAACAATGAAATTAGCACATCTTGTGACTACGTACACTATACAGTGCGGTGGCGATTACATAACCCTCAATTCCTCAGTTGTTGTGAGGATTATGTAACTACGATAATGTGTGAACATTAGTATTGAATTTATTTTTTGTTGACGAGAATGTTCACAAATATTTGCATACTTTATAACCCAGAGTACTCAGTCATTTTATTCAGTACCTAGCTCACTTGTTGGAAGCATGGAGGATTCATCGGAAGACGAATCAGCGATTTTTATAACGCAGAGTTCGCATCGGGGAGTGAATTTTTGCAGTACACCGAGGATATAAGTAAGACTAATAATGGGGGATTGGGCCATTTGCGTATCAAAAGGAAAGTTGTTCGGGCATATAAGAATTTGACTAATGTAGATCGTTGCCCGGTTGAACTGTGTAAGAAATATATGTCTCATGTCCCAATAGAAGTCAGCGATAACCATGATAACGTGTTTTATTTGCGAGCTTTGCATAAGCCAAAAGGGGACATAGTGGGATTCCAATTTAAACAAATGTTAGCGGCAAAAATAATAAGGGTAAGACCCAAACGGTCTTTTAATAACGAAATCATCAGAGCGGGATACTTAAACGTGGTAAAAACGGGCTAACTGCAATATTTTTAATATTGCAGTGTGCACGCTGCAATATTTTTGCAGCGTGCACACTGCAATATTAAAAATATTGCAGTTAGTCTGTTTTAGCACGTTTAGTATTACCCCTGATAATTTCCCTTGCTAACAAAAAGGACCGCCCCCGTTTTCCTCAGACACTTGGAATCAAAACTCGTAATCACGCTGCAATCGTTGATATAATGCAGAGAGAGAACAATAGGATTTGATGAGGATCAGTAATTATTAAACAGTACCACAGGATGGTACTGCTCAATAGCTTTCATTTGAATGGTCACACTTTAGGATTTCATCCACAGACTCAAAAGTTAGAACCACCTTGTACAGCATAATAAACAGTACCACAGGATGGTACTGCTCAATAGCTTTCATTTGAATGGTCACACTTTAGGATTTCACCCACAGGCTCAAAAGGTAGAACCATTTTGTACAGCATAATAAACAGCACCACAGAGAAGTACTGCTCTTTTTCATTTGAATGGTCTCACTTTAGGATTTCATCCACAGACTCAAAAGTTATAACCACCTTGTACAGCATGATAAACAGTACCACCGGAAATTACTGCTTAATGGCTTTGTTTCTCATCCACAGACTTAAAGACCCACATCACCCAAAATGCTGTGTGTGCTGTCATCACTGCACTTTCCGTGCTGAATTTTGTGTAACAGGAAATTCACGTTTGAATGCGTGCAATCAATCAGATCACGCGTATGAACAATGGAGCATTTCAAAACAAAAACAACCGCAACATCTTTTGGGTGAAAGACTGGGCCTTTAAATGTTAGAACCACTTAAAACAACATATTAAACAGCGCTACAGGAACTTTAGGAGTGGAAGGGGTCAATTGATATTATTTGTTCGTTTAATTTTACTTTATAAGAGAGAATGATGGTCAGTGGGTCGAGGAAAAAAAGCTAAATGTAGAGGCACATAGTGACTGGGTCAGAGATGTATCTTGGGCACCTAATGTGGGGATTCCTGTCAGCACCATAGCAACTTGCTCCCAGGTAAAGTAAGCTTGTACAGACTGGTAACTCAAGGGCTACTCACTTCTTAGATCTCACAAATTCAAAAAGCGAGTCTTGATTTGAGTTGCTTGCAACACAGAAAATTTGCTCGTTTTTACAAAGAATATTAATAGATAATTACTGAGGCTCGCAGCATTATTAGGTATATTGCAGGAAGCTGAGGGCGCAACCCGAAGCTGACTGCAATATACCTAATAATGCTGCGGGCCGAAGTAATTATCTATTATAATTATTGTTTCTCATCAAAACCCATTATTTTCTCTCTGCATTGTAATTTCGATTTTAGCCACCCCTTTGGCTGTTGTATTCATTTTCAATACAATTAGCACTTATTGTTGCTACGTATACAGTGCGATGGCCATTACGTAACCCCCAAATCCTGAGTTGTTGTGAAGATTATTTAACTAATAACAATTGATCCTCATAAAATCCTATTGTTCTCCCTATACATTGTATCTTCGATTTTAGCCGCCCCTTTGGCTGTTACATTGATTTTGAATACAGCTGTAACAATGAAATTATAGTGGTGGCTTAGGGTAAACATCGTTACCGACTGGAAGAAAGCACCAAATTTGGCACACAAACTCTTTGTGTTACTGCAAACAAATTTAGCCTGGGTGCCACTTGATCCGATAATCCGGGGGGGGCACGGAATTTATTTTTCGGCACTTTTCATTAGCATAAAAACGAGGCCGGCATACTTAAATGATTTAAACATGTTAAAATGTCTTTTATTGGGAACTATTAGTTAAAAAAAAAACATTGGAAATATTATTCGGGTACCATGCTCGGTTTTTAAAGAAAATGTTGACTTAGGGAAGGTACGTTTTTTGTTGGGGGGGGGGGGGGGGGGGGGGCGAGCCGGGGCTTCGGAGGGGAGGGTCGTAAGTAAAATTTTTACAAATTGGGGAGGGCCAAACCCGAGGTTTTGTTCGCAGCCGGGGGAGGGTCACACTTTTTTCGCAAGGAAAAAATTACTCCATGTCGCTTCTATTAAAGTCGACTCTTTTATTTGCTAACAAACATGCGAAGTCTTTGGAAAACTAAACCTTGTCTGAAACTTGTATGTACAAGCAAAGCTACCAGCCAAGAACAATCCAAATTATTTACAGGTGTCGAAAATTTATATTAAAAAACTATCTTTTCCCAACTAACACAATCGTCTCTCTCAACCCGTGGCCACTTTCGTCCATATTTTAACGGCGGTAATGCTTCCGCGCAGGGTTCTGGTATGAAATCATTCTCCGGTGACGATTCGTCACTTAAGCTACTCGAGCTTGAACCGACAACTCGATCTACCACATCACTTTGCGAGTCAGTTTCGACCTCAGAAAGTGATGAGGTCAGTTGTTGTTGCACATTTCTTAATGGGGGCTGCCAAGGTTGTTGACGCTCCATAGAATTGTACAGCAAGCTGCCAATTTTGATCATTGCGACCTTTTCAGCTTTCTTCCCTTTGAAGGAGATCTTGTGATGGGAAAAATACAATGTTAGCTTGTTCACCCTCAAAGACGACAGCTTATCGGAGTTGTACAGTCCAACCCAGTCAATATCATTGTACTCACGATTCAGCCGTTCCATTCGCTCCCTTTCAGTCTCCTGTTTCTTCTTCTCTTTGCGCATTTTTATCTGGGCAAGGTGCTCAACATACTCTGCCACAAGCTTTTCGGGGACAATGTACTTATCTGAAAACTCCCTAATGGCCTCACTGTCCCCTCTGACTAGTTTACTTTCCTCAAACAATCGCTTCATCTGAGCTCGAGGCTGGAAGTCGTCTGGCTCACGGCCATCGGTGGGGCCGGGTTTGACTCCAAGAGAGATAATGGAAGTTTGGTAGCTTGCTATAGTCGGGATATGGTCGTCGAGTTGGAAGTGGAGCGCTAGTAGTCTCATCCTTCTCGCAAAATCGACATAGTTGGCCATTTCGCTCTTGACACGACATTCGCCTATACTCCATATTATTATACAGTTCTCCTTTCTCACAACGAAGACTCTCAAATTATTCCAGCTTTGAAAAATACCCATGCCCGTAACAGAACTCTTTTGATTGTTGGCGACTCCAAGATACTCTTTCAAGTACTCACGGTTGTAGAAAAGCTAATTTTCTGGTCGGTCGACCATAAATGCTGAAACATACCCCCGTGGCGCTGGGGAATCGTCAATTCGAAGACACACTTCCTCAGTAACAGCCCACGCATTTTTTCCCATGACTTTACTGCTGTGCGCGTCTAGCTCTGACGTTGAAAGAGCCTTAACTTCCTCTTCAGAAAGTCCATGTAAAGTCTCGTAAATCTGCCATTTAAGACTGCCTCCATCACACAGAGCATCACCTTTACATGCATTGAGCCGCTCTGCTTCATTCTGACCCGAGTCTTCTCTTGCCCGGTGAATTCTCAAGACATTTTCATTGCCATGAATTCGTGCTTTCTCTAGAATTCGCATTCTGGACTCTGCACTAGACACGCCCACTCCTGGGCCAGCATCAGTT
Organism: Cladopsammia gracilis; assembly: GCA_022457155.1. Lineage (NCBI taxonomy): Eukaryota > Metazoa > Cnidaria > Anthozoa > Scleractinia > Dendrophylliidae > Cladopsammia > Cladopsammia gracilis. The sequence goes on along the minus strand of JAJGOT010000401.1, from coordinate 255,957 downwards.
AGCTCCAGTAAGCGTGGATACACAGGTGGCAGTCTGGGGCAGGCGATTCTTGTCAAGACCTCATCACATTGTGCGAGTACGTGTTTCAGTACCCTCTGCAACTGTTCGTCAGTTACATGTTTCATATCTGTTGTTTCTGCCTTACTGATACAATCTAAGAGGCAACTAGCAACATTGACTATGTTGTCTCCAATCTCCCTCTCGGAGCCTTCAATGTCCTGATTTTCTTCCCAACGTTTCCTTGCACTTGTAAGCTGGTACTCTAAAGAATGCAAGCGCACGTCATCCGTTTTGGTGACCAGTGTAACCTCTTCTTCGACCACTTCTGTCTCTTTGCGGATAAACCTGAATGCAGATGGGGTAATGTACACTGATACCTCGGGAAAATCATGTACTGGCAAGGTTCTAGCTCTGGTCTCATCTGACGGCTGCCGAATAGTTTGCTGCCGGGCTCTTTTAGCTCCAGCTCTCTTAGTAACCCTCCTGGTTAGTTATTTTCACTTCCGGTTATTTTTGTCTTGAAGGAACTGTTGAATAGGTGGGGGGAGGGTCTGATGTTTTTGTGTGGGTATTTGTGAAGGGTCATGCATTAATCCTTTCCAGGAAATGGGAGGGCCACAACTTTTTTCGCCAAAAATTTCTAAAATACCCCGGCCCACCCCCCCCCCCAATAAAAAACGTACCTTCTCTTATGATGTAGTCACGTGACAACCACACGCCGAGGCTAAAGGCTAAACAGCCATATCATTACTGTACAGACTACAGTAAAGAACAAGTATACACATCCTGTGTTTATATCAATATTGAAAAATGAATGTTGTACCGTGAAAATAGGGTTAAAGGCAAGCTTGACGGAAATCACGGAAATATGTCCGGTGGAGGGCGTCTGTTCCGTTTATATAGGTTAGATTAAAAAAGCAAGGCTGATAAACGGCACGGAAACGTTTATATTTGTAAAATATCCAATATTTCTAAAGGCACAACCTTTCTTCTTCAGGGTCTTTATCTGTAAGACCCTGAAGAAGAAAGGCTGTGGCTTTCGAAATATTGGATATTTTTCAAATATAGTCGTTTCCGTACCGTTTATCAGTCTTGTTTTTTTTTATCAAATCGTTTCATTATTTTATAGCTGATTAGATCCTTTACTACAGGATCCGGTGCTTCTGTTTCGTTACGGTAGTCCGTTGCAAATACAGTTAGTTGTTTACATATAGGTTACCATTTTTCAAATCAACATTGAAAACTGGCAGACAATACGGAACTTGGAACATATTATTTTCCTATTGTACAAGAAGTAGGAAGTGTTTAACCGATAATCTAGTAATTATGCGGGAATAGGGCGTGGATTGGAGACTGGTACGTTGTTACAGAATACGACGAGGCTTAAACAATATATACATTATCCCTACATTTAAGACACCTAGCTTGATTGAAAACTATGTGCGGTTGCAATGGAACATCCGACTCAAATTAAGAGACCACGAAGTTCGTTTCAGTGTCTATGAAAACAGCATTATATACAATGTCTGTCCCTCGGTTGACGGACAATTAAGATCAAGTTAATGTTAATTATTGGTGCATTCTCCAGAGCACTGACACAACCTAATAAATTAGCTTTGACGCATTTGCATCTGCCAGTGCATCCACGTTTGCAGCCACATTTTAAGAGCTCTTGACAGGCTTTGGCTGCTAAAGGAAGGGTCGTGCAGACAGGTGTCCAGGTGCTATCCATGTCACACCAACCCCATCCCTCGGCTGAAGGAACCATCTCAACAGACCGCAGGCTTGTGTACCAGATGTTACTTTGGTAAATTGCTCTTAAAACGTGCTGTAGCAGCGAGTCCTACACAAGCAAAAGTTTGTGGTTACTTATGTCCCTGTCGTTAAATATATTTTTTTTATTACAAAAACAGGAATATGAAATAAATAAAAGCAGTAAAGTAAGTCGACAGTCTGAATTTCACTCCTTAAGAATGTTGTGCTTTCAATTACCTGTGTAGGAAGTATATTTTCTAGGGTTCTGTTCTTTTTGGTGAGGATTTCTTTGCGGGCTTCATTTACATTGGACACATTGCTGGTCTTGTCGTAGAGAACTACAGTAAATCGTTCCAGAAGCTTAAAGATGGAATCATCCTTGTCCAGCTGGTAATACGGGTGGTCTTTCGGGAACAGAAATGCCTCTGTCACGTTAGGGAATGACTTTCATGCGTCCCAGGCGGACTCCTTTCCTGCCAAAGAAACAGGATTTCCCGTCGCATCCAGTGAATGAATGAAACATAGGAAGTGCCCGAGATGTTTGACGGCCAAGAGATGCGCAAATGGAATTCACACTTATAGTACTTATGTACTGGACATATTTCCCCATGCCCAAACAAATCCAGACGGCTGCAGACGGATACAAAGCGAAGAAGTCGTGAACAAATCCTATCATTATGGCCAGAACATTCGTATCCACTGTACGGACGAAACCCTGACTGCACCCTTTGCTCAGCGCATGTAGAACATGCACAACGATTCTAATGTCGGCTTCCTCGTGGTCACATCTCTGTATATCGATAGAATCCCTGCTTGAGACAACCGATTCGTCTGAGGTGATGTTTACTTCCTTGTCTTTAGGAAACTGGTACTCTGAAACTCTTCTTGTCAAGAAGGCAAACAGTTCTTTCTTGTTTGGAGGAACCTTGGTGTCACCTGTGACCTTTCTTCTCTGCTCTTTACCTCTCTTTTCTCTGGTTGAATCCTTAATGCTCTTCTCCGATCCTTGTACGTATCTCAAACAATGTCCACTCTTTTACTTGATTGGAGATGATTCACAATGAATGGGATAAAGACAATTTCAGTATAACTGTCAAAGGTGGAAACAGTTGGGGAGAAAAGAAGGGCATGGACAACAGCTGCTACATCAAAGATCTTACAGTCATAGAGTGGGGGTGGATCAGGCTGCTTTAAACTGGCAAGCTTAACACATGTCAAGAGGTCTGACTTCTTCCCGAATCTTAGCTTTCCAAACTCCGAGAGAGATGGCGGATAGGGCTGGTTTTCATGCATAAAAAATTCGTCAAGGTCTCCGATGCTGGGTGGCTATATACAGACGGCTGAAAAGGTTGCAATCGCTTTTCAGTGCACTTACTGGCTGCTTTGACTTTAAGGCTTGGGGTTTTCTCGTTTGAATAATGGCAAAGAATTCTTCTTGATGGTATCATGAATCGATACAGTTCTATCTTCGATCACTGTCTTTACAAATCATTGTACTTATACCCTTATAATTATCCTTTATCTAGACTCCTGTGAACGTTATGTCAAGAAGACGAGCTTTAAATGGAAGAGTAGAAATATGCAAATGAGCACTAATAGAACTTTGTTGGCTTCGTCACGTTAGGCCGGGAAAAATGTTCATTCTTTTGTTTTACAGTGTCACATAAATGTGTGGTCATAAATATTTTAACACAATTATCACTTGAAATGACGCTTTTTCACCTACCACAAACAACTTAACCGAAAAGTTCTGTTGTTGTTTAGTAAACGCATTTTCAAGACTATTGTTGACTTTTGATGAAGTTTCACCGTCGCTTGGTACTCTTGTGAACTTCGTTTAAAATACCCTTTGGAAATTATTTCGTTTTGCCGTAACAAACAGTTAACGGTGGCCAAAACAATATGTATTCAATATATTATCGAAAATTGGCGTCTCAAAATTAATCTATACTCTTCAATTTTCCGCCATATCAAGCTTAAATTGCATCGTTAGGTAATCAAATATTGTGTTTCTCTTACTTCGTGTTCCCTGAATGAAGTTAGCCCATGATTAATCAAAGTTAACAGTGATACATAGTAACGAAAAGGTTGTTTACAGACCACGCTTTCAACGTCAAACCAAAACTGAATCTCTAGCTACTGAGTGTCCCATATTTGGCGCATTTTGCAAATTTTCCCGCGCTTGGCACCAGTTGTAATCTTAAAATACTTTGGGAAGCAATTGCATGTTTTCTAATTCCTCAGTTTCTCATCAGTTTTTCGCTTAATGGAAAACCAAAGGAAAACTTAAAAAAAAAGTAACAACAACAAAAAAAAAAACGATTTCAATCTCAACCGAATATACTACATTCTCTGAAAGTCAGATCATTCAACATAAGCGAAAAAGCAAAGAATCATGGGATAGTCACGTGACATAAACACCCTTAATCTATTTCAATGAACCATACAATCTAAATTATAACTTGTTAATGTATTTGATTCAATTTGCTGATCAAAAGCATTTAAACTATGTTTTGACTTATCAGCTTCGTTTTCATGCTAAAGAAGGTTAGCGTAAATTTAAATCGTGTGTCTCGCACCCCCCCCCCCCCCCCCCCCCGATTATCGAATCACGTGGCACCCAGGCTAAAGTTATTTCTTACACCAGCAAGATACTTTGTGCCAAATTTGACGCTTTCTTCCGCTCTGTAACGATCTCGCATTAAATTCACCCTAAGCCTACACTTTACAGTGCGGTGGTGATTACATAACCCTCAATTCCTCAGTTGTTGTGAGACAGTCTTGTGAGGATTATATAACTATGATCATGTGTGAACATTATTATTGAATTTTTTGTTGACGAGGATGTTCACAAAAATTTGCATACTTTGTAACCCAGAGTACTCAGTCGCTTGCTCACATGATGCTTCGGCATAGCTCAAAGGTAAATAAAGAAATATGTATTAAGGAAGACGTTGAATAAAAGTACAGTGAGCAAAAAGAAGAAAAGGAGTTGAAGGAAAAATCCGTTGAGCCAGAAACAAGTGAAGTTTGTAATCAGTTAGTTGTGCTTAGCACTAATTACACTAAAATGTATATTTCGTATAAATGAGAAACCTTGTATGAGGCGCAAACAAGTTACGATTTATAATAAATTGAATATCTTTGTGTTTACGTATCTCCTGGAATAATTTTCTTGTGTACTGTTCATTTATTTTACAAAGTTTTATCTTCAGTTGTAAATTACGTTGTGGGATTCCAATTTAAACAAATGTTAGCGGCAAAACTAATAAGGGTAAGACCCAAACGGTCTTTTCATAACGAAATCATCCGGGGGATACTTAAACGTGGTAAAATCGGGCTAACTGCAATATTTTAAGTATTGCAGTGTGCACACTGCAATATTAAAAATATTGCAGTTAGTCTGTTTTAGCACGTTTAGTATTACCCCTGATAATTTCCCTGCTAACAAAAAGGACCGCCCCCATTTTCCTCAGACACTTGGAATCAAAACTCCTACTCACGCTGCAATCGTTGATATAATGCAGAGAGAGAACAATAGGATTTGATAAGGATCAGTAATTATAATTATTTAAAAATTTAAAAACCTAAACTTTACATCCTAGAAAGGTGTTTCTAACATGGTGTATTGATGCACACTGTACCATTGTTGCAATCATTCACAAAAAGTTTCAGGGTTTAACAATGTTTTGTTTCCGATTTGTAAAGGTCTTAAATGTGTCACGAAATTCATCAACTATTTCTAATGGGTGTAGACAAAACGTGGACCCCCCTTTCTGGACCCCTTTCTGGGGACGCAACTCACCTGAAATTCTTCGATCTGTGAGTTCGATTTTCTGGCTAAATTCCACAGGTTATTCTCAGTTGAAGCTGAAATTCCTTCTTTGCAATCAACCACTTAGTTAATATCGTGATATATTTACGCGAAAAATTGCAAAAACGTCAAGAATCCGCACGTACAAGATCACCGATCTTACCCGCCATTTTGTTCCGAGCCGCCATATTGGTTTTGCCGCTGACCATGCCCACGCTTCGACACCTCGCATATTTTTGGGATTGCCAGGGAGAAGGGAGGGGGTCTGTGTGTCCGGCAAACGTCTAGATAAACTGACAACATAGCCCACAGTAAACATTTATAGCACAGCATGTTTCCATCCCTGAATTACTACTCTATCAATCTTCGAAATTGCTATGTAAAATTCACACATTTCTCCCCCCAGTTACATAGCCTATAAGGGACGATCAATTAATGTTTGTGTGTGCGTGTATGTCACTCACCCCCCGGGGGTTACTCCCGACAATTTAGGATAGGTGTGTGCCGCCAAGGTTCTCAAACCTGACCCTATGTAAGGGTAGAAAATCGAGATTTGATATTTGCGTGATATTGATATTGATATTTGGGTGGATACTGTACTGCAATTTTGTGTCCTTATCTAAGGAATATCTAAGAATCACAATACCAAAACGGATACCCAATTTAAGGACTGAGCACCTCAAAAACCCTACCCCATTGGGTGGCACATACCTTTATAGCGTATATAAGGGAGTACCCCCCCCCCCCCAGAGGCACTCACCATCCCCACCGCCCTCTGTGTTGCGAGGTGTCGAAGCGTGGCCATACTGGTCAGCAGCAAAACCAATATGGCAGCTCGGAACAAAATGCCTAGGTACTTGGTGTATCCCTGATCATAATGTATGGTACTTCATGTATCCCTTATTGTAATGTATTTAGATATATTGCAGTGTAATTTAGGGTCGGATTACAGTATCTAGGGTTGAAGCAAGGATTTTAGTATTTAGGGTTAAGCACTAATTCCAGTATTTCCAATGTATCGAATGGGTTAGTTCTAATATATGGTCTGGGCTAGCAGCATATTATCTAATATCCGTAAAAAATTACAATTTCCGGCAGCTAGTCCTCGGTGGTGTAGTGGATAGTGTGCATGGAGTAGATCATTCGGCCCGGTTTCGATTCCCCATTCTGCTGTTTTTATCTTCTTTTTCTACTGAAATAAAAACTAAGTGTTTAAATACAAAATAATAAGGGATACACCAAGTACATACCACAAAATGGCGGGTAAGATCGGTGAACTTGTACGCGTGGATTCTTGACGTTTTCACAACTTTTCGCATAAATAGCCAGAACTGGGGAGATCGAACTCGATCAAAGAATTTCAGGTGAGTCGCGTGCCCAGTTTAATTATTTAACCCTTTGAGGACGGTCCCGGCCAAAATCGTTCCTAATGGAACGATAAGACTCCACTGCTTTAAAAAATTGCAACTTTCACAATCGCGCGAACATTGCAGGTGTGTGCATTGACTAGAAAGCCCTTCAAATTGAGACACCCAATAAACACAAGAAAGTCAGCGATTTTCGCAGAATATCAGCGTTTGAATTTGGAGAAGAGCAAAAATGACCGTTTTTAACGTCATAGAAAAACAACAAAAATCACGTTTTTGCCTTGAAATCTTCGTTGCAAACCCAAAAGTGAACATTCACATCAAAATTCAGTCCTAGCCCTACCTTAGAAGTGATTTTTTTTGCTCTTATTCGTTGCCGGGCCGAGCTGCAGCCTCTCGTTCTAGTGCATCCTGGCCTTGCCTCGATTTTCAGCATCACGACCGCACTGAATGCTGGGAAATATCGAGAATTTTTGACAGGGTTCGTTCCGTCCCCCACATATTTCATATTTATACTAAGTCCACAGCCACTCCGACCTACCACCGAAATTTCACGCTTGTTGTGTTCTTCAGTGGTCGCAACTTCCAAAATATCCCGTGGTAGGTCGAGAAATTCATCCAGAGTCGAGTCCCAAAGCTGCTTCGTTTTGTGGCGGCCATTTTTCCAGTTCAACGATCAATGAGCCAAATTTGTAAACGAAGTACAACACCTAACTCGCTTCATTGAGAAAGTGGACTCTTAGCTACCTTCACGCTTAATGATGCTTATCAGGCAGCTACTAAAGATGAAAAATGGCTGTAAACTTACCAAAAATCGCATACAAACCATATTTGATCTGTTCGTATCGCTTAACGAAGCAAAAACACTACGTCAGAATGACGTTTCTTGTAAACTCGAGCCTTCAGTGTTTTAGAACAGCAGCACTTTCCATGATAACCCCAAATATGGAGTCACGAAATCCTATGGCTCGTTTATATGCAGAAAATCACTCAAAAACGTTAAAAGTCACGGTCGTCAAAAGGTTAAGCTTACTTTAGTTTTTATTTATTTTTTATTTATTTTTTTTTACCGAAAAATTAAGGGGTCCAGAAAAGGGTCCAGATAGGGGTCCAGAAAGGGGTCCAGAAAGGGGTCCAGAAAGGGGTCCACGTTTTGTCTACACCCATTTCTAATGACCTGTGAAAATAAACAAAATTGAACCAGTTGAAAGTTATTTTTGCATTATAGATGCTTTTAAGCTGATATAATGTAACTTATAGTGTTTCCAGTCTTTTGTGATGAGATTTTTGCGTGGTTATGACTTTGTAAGTACCAAAGTGGTACACCAATATGGCTGCTCCATATATTTGTACTATATCTAATACTTGTTCGCATATATCTCTTGAACAAAATGTTCTGGTGCTTCAATATTTGGCCCAGATGTGTAGTTTTGAACTCTCTACAATTCCATAAACATTTTGGAATCAAAATCTGTTTTTAATGCTTCTGATCATGAATGTTGATATGACATGATATAACATAAGTGCAAGCCAAGAATAGTATATTACTGTTTGACATCTGTACAGGACTGCCGTGTAGTAATCTGGACAAAGAATGAGGTTGGAGGCGGGGGATGGACTTCAAAGGTAAGTACACTATACAGTGGCTGTCATGCCTGTATCTAAAAATGTTTTCCAAGGGTTCCTGGAATAAAGCCCTTAGTGACTTCTAATCAACTGCTACATTCTCCTTCTAGTTTGTCTTGTATATGCTCATGTAACAAAGGGAGAATTTGGCTAGATCAAGAGTCATTATAGGGCCTTATTCCAAACATTATTTGGAATAAGACCCTAAGTGACTCCTGATCTGAAGCCAAATTCTCCCTTTGTTACATGAGCATATACAACAACAACGATTTATTTTTCAAATAATAAAACAAAATATATAGTAGCAACCCGCAAATAACTAGAGTTAATCGTGGCTGGTTGCTATGCACCATACTATGGTGTACCATCTCCGCCAAAAATCAAACTTGTAACTCAACATCCAACTTTACCGTTGTCAACATCGGACTTTCAAGTCAACCTGGAACTTTACAGTTATCAACATCGGACTTTACAGTTGTCAACATCGAACTATTGACTCAACATCCGACATTACAGTTATCGACATCGGACTATTGGCTCAACATCGGACTTTACAGTTGTCAACATCGGACTATTGACTCAACATTCAACTGTACAGTTGTCAACATCGAACTATTGACTCAACATCCGACATTATAGTTATCGACATCGGACTATTGACTCGACATCTCGAAACATCGGACTTTACAGGTGTCAACATCGGACTATTGACTCAACATCCAACTGCACAGTTGTCAACATTGAACTATTGACTCAACATCCAACTGTACAGTTGTCAACATCGAACTATTGGCTCAACATCCGACATTATAGTTATCGACATCGGACTATTGACTCAACATCGGACTTTACAGTTGTCAACATCGGACTATTGACTCAACATCCAACTGTACAGTTTCGACATTGGACTTTGTCACTTTAACAAAACAAAATGTTAGACTTTGCCAAACGCCATGTTCGCCTTCGTAAAGTTCGATGTTGAGTTCTATCCGTGCGTACCAAATCCGCCAATAATTATGGGATTGCCAGAATGACGTCACCATGGCAGAGCCCCGCTCTCACGTGATGTATTCTTCCACGTGTTGCGGCCGCGAAGATTTCAGCAAGATTTCAGCAAGATTTCAGCAAGATTTAGCAAGATTTCAGCGCGATTTCAGCAAGAAATTAGCAAGATTTCACGCTAAATGGCAAACGGCAACAGCCAGCTAAGCCGACTCAAAAACACACTACTACAAGTGGCAGAGAGACTCGAATCTTTGGAACACCATGATCATGAAGGTGAGATAACTGAGCTTGAGCTTAAAATGTTTTGTAGCTAGCGCTATTTTTCCACTAATAATACTTGAAGGTACCTTATAAATGTAAAGTAGAGAAAATAATGCTATAATCCCGACGTTCTATCGTAATCGGTGAAAGATTTCCGGGTCTTTCTGCATGTACCGGTATCCATGAACCACTCATTGTCTTCTATATGTTTGTGAGGTATTGTATTTTTGGTCTTGTTTTGCATTTGTATTATTGTCGTTCTTTGTTTCGTTTGTTTTACGTAATATGTGCTCCGGTACATGCAGAATCTACCAGATTTCCGTATACCCCCATCATTAGTTATGCATACCGTTCTTAAAACTGAAACAAAAGCCAAAACAATATAACTCTAAAAGCAAAACAATAGCACATACATAGATACATACATACATAATTAATGTCACCATGGGGTTATACGGAAATTTTACCTTCTGGTTATTATGCAATGAAACTTAACAAAATTTGGTAAACTTACTAATTTTCATGCAATCTTCCTGATGGTGCGATTCATTTTTAGTTCGTTGTTGCTACAGCAACTACGAAGTTTAGAGGGCACTCTAGAGAACGGTCGTCTGTTCATGTAAGCGAAATAGTATATCTTGAGCCCAACGTGTCTTTGTATTGTTGTCTATTGGACACAATATTTTAGCTTACTTGAACAAGCTATCATCGTCACTTCCGCCGTATGCGTAAAGTTCTGGTGTATGTATAAATTTTTTTTAGTGTGAAGTGGTGTACGTTCGATGCAGGTTTTTGAGCAGTTTTTTCAAAGTTTGGTGCTGTTTCTTCGGTAAAGAACTTTAAAATTGTCACGACAGAATATTATTTCTCAGCCTTGTTGGAAAGCAAACATTATTATTGCCTCGCTATTTTTTCGATGACTGCTTTGGTAGAAATTTATACGGCAACAAAGCAGGGAATTGTTGGCTGATTACTGTAACACTGAAGTGCGTGACTGTGGATACAAGATATGATGAGACATTCTGACGAGTGATAAAAGAGCTAAAGGAAAATTTCTTTGTGGACCTTGCTGCAATTGAAGGCAAAGAATTTTCGTTTTGATGTGTTTTTCGAAAAATTCAACTACTTTTTGGTCTGACAATCCCCCAATTAAATTGCCAGACTGCATGTCGCCAAATACTTATTATTTGTCTTCTTTTATATAAACATCTGGCGACATGTAGTCTGGCGAACACAAAATATGATTTTGAGATTGTTTCTGTTTAGTACATGTAATAAACAAAAATCCACTGTGATGTCCACTGCAGTTTGCCCCCGATTTCTCAACTCAACAACAGCAACAGCGAAGACAAAATAGCACTACTTTCTGAGAAACAACTGCGAACTATCTGTACGGATCCGCTTGTTTGTTATGAAGTTAATTTGAACAATGTGTAAACTAGGGCCCAGTCCCTTTTGAACTTCGGAACGGGCAATTGGGAACACTAACCAGATCTAATAATAATTATTGGAGTTTGGAAGTGTTGGTTTAATAACACAAAGTCAGCTTCACAATAAAAGTAAGAATAAAAAAAGTAAATGGAATGGATGTATAATGCCAAAAACATATACTTACCTTAAGTAATGTGAACTTACTGATCGCATGCTCTAAGAGAAGGTGCACTGAACAGTTATAATAGAGGGCCAGATCCATATGAAATGAAATGGACACTCTGAACTGGTTACTGCTGATACTTTCAGGTGCTGCTAGCACTAATATTGCAAGTGCTGCAACAGCAAGAACCTCATCCCACGAGGTTGCAAGAACAATACCAACTGCAACACCTGCTGGAACAGCTGGGTCATCATGTATTGGCAGCATTCCTGGTCCTTCAGGCACAACAAAAGCTGTGCAACCAACAGCAAACCTAAGAAATTCTGTCTCTGCCGCAGCCTCAGCTCAAGAACATCGAAGGCTGTTCAATTACAAAACATCTTATGCAAATACAAAAAAGAAAAGCAAAAGACCTGCACCAACTTGCACTTTGAAGTTTTTATGCATGGCAAAGCGTGATTCAGTGAAGCCACCCTTAACTGTAAAGGAGCGCACACAATTGGTTAATGCCGGTCTTGGAGACAGCAGCATACAGTTTGATCTTTCCCAAAGCACTCTTCAGTGTCATGAGAGAATAGTTCAAACATTTCCAAAGCTTGGCACAGTGGGGTACGAGCTCTTGCTTTATCAACGTGGTAATGATAGTGGCTTTTACCATGTAGCTCCCCCATATACCCCAAAGCGGTTACAGGATGCCTGTGGAAATTCAAAGGTTTATATCAGACCCCTTCAGAAAGATATTGAGCTGGAAGAGATTGCTGTTGAAGAAAAGGTAAATTTTGTATATAGTTTGTTATACTCATTGAAATATATTCCCATTAAAACTACTGTAGTATGGAAGGTAATTGATTGGCATTGACCTTTTTCTTCCTCACCTCATTATTATTTACCATTACTTGCATCTGGCAACTCGTGCATACACGAAAATGAAAATTATACATGTACCTTATGTGTTTATAATTAGTTACATTATGACCGTTGTCTTATTTAATAAAATATGTCTTGTTATATTATTTTAGGCTCAAGACAGTCCCATTATTTTATGTTTAAAGTGTGGCCTTCCAGTGGCCATGATGGAGATGAAAAATCATCACCAAAATACATGTATTGTTCATGAAAGCCCACAGAAAAAGGTAAAAAAGTTGAAGACTTGTTAGGATCGATTTGAAGCCAGCCAGTTGACTAAGTCAATTTGTTAATTTTTGTGACAGTAATGTTTGTTTGATACACTGTACCTTGAGACCCTTTCGTATGTATACAATAGTCACTAAGCAGTGTTACCCTAGAGAAAAAAAAATATTTTTTATGTTAAAACAGAATCCAGGCATACACTGTATTACTTCATCACTACTTTTTGCACTTACAGAAGCAAAGGACTGAGTCCTGGATTGACAATAATGTTGACAATAATGTTGACAGGTAAAATAGTTATTATTGTAGTCACTCTGTGCCTTTATAAATTACAACAAGTATTGTGGGTAATAATACATGTATATATTGCAAGGTATTACACCTGTTTACATATGCTGTACATGTACTTTGCATTATTAGAAATAATGATTTATAGGTTTACTAAACTATATAGCCTGTACTGTTTACTGAAACTTCTCAAACTCGTATATTTAATAATTCAGCAAGTTAACAAAAATTTATAACCATTGTTATAGTTTAGGAGTTTACTTTGTTACAGTAAACACTTACACTGTATGATCTACATACAATACAATCAAAGCGCTCTAAGAGCCATCTCGTTAACATGCAAACAAGGTAAGGTTAATTTTAAGGGTAAATTATATAGCTTGTATAAAAAAGTAACCCCCCGGACAAAAGTTTACAACTGAGGAACATCCATTTTTACAACTATCTATACTCATGCCTGTATCTCGTTTGCGCATGTACATATAACGAGATAAAAAAGGAGTCTGAAAAGAATAATTGTCTATGCATTTTTTTGTATGTAGCTCTGAAGTTTCTGTAACTGAAGACAATTCTACATGTGTTCTACAAGAACACCGTCCTGGTGCTAGTGGGGAGGATATTGAAGGTAAACTCTGCTAAACATCTGGAGGCAATCCAAATATTTCTGCCCAGAACCTACTTAAGCTTGGTGGTAAATTATGACATCATTTATAAGTTAATGTTATATAATTCATGATGTATTAAGCATTTATGTCCTGCAAAATTATTATGCAGGCCATTAATTTTTAATGCCCAGTCTTAAATGACTTGAATGTGGAATTTACAAGGATAAACTCTTGGTCAACACTTTTGTAGCAGATGTAGCTATCAACGCGACAGCAAAAGATGAACGAGAATCAATACAAATGAGCATGTTCTTTATCTAGGATCACCATGCAATGCGATATTATGCAACAAGGATGCACCTTGTTTTATGAGCTGTCTGTCGAATGGTCTCATTGTGATTTCAGGTAGACAGCAAGCCCTCCATGGGATATTCCCTGGTAAAAGAAGTTTTAAGAAGTTTTTCTATTTAATTAAGTGAAAAAAATATCACTGTAATTTGTAACACAATAATAAAGGTGTTTGCTCGATACTCTTTTATGTTAGTGTATAGTTACACAAGACTTTTCCTTAAAATAGTCTTAAGGTATTTATAACACAAGAAATAAAGGTGTTTACTCAAATAATCTTTTTATGTTTAGTGTATAGTTATACAAGAATAAAGGTGTTTACTCGATGCTCTTTCGTGTTTCTGTATAGTTATAAAATTTAAATCACACAAGAATAAAGGTGTTTACTCGATGCTCTTTAATGTTACTTTTTATATTCAAAAAAAATGCTAAAAAATGAAATAAATGTAATAAGTTAAAAAAATTACAGAAAATATAATAAAATCTTGAATTGCCTTAAATTTCAAAATATTTATGAGCTCGCTCGCCCTTCGGGCTCGCTCGCGGGATTCGCAAGAAAATCATAGAAAAATATACTTTGGGGATTTTTAAAAAATTGGATATCGGGAATTAATATAAAAATATGTGGAAATAGTACCTTGGGAGGTGCTCTAGAAGATGTATTTTCATAACTACTAACTTTGTCTTTTGGATATAAGTTTCTTGGGTGATTTAAGTTGTAGGTAGAAAATAAAAAAAACAATTTTTAAAATAATAAAGGTTTAAAGAAATGAAATATTAATATGTATAAGATTATGAACGCAAAGCCAAACACAAACCAAATCATGAAGAAAAACCAAAAGAAAAACCAAAATCCTAAAAAAATGGATTCAAGAGATATTCTACAAGAAAGATTTCATGCTATTGATTTCTTGTTTGTAGAAGTTTTAGAAAAATTAAAAAAAATCTCTAAATTTAGAGATTACTAAAAAAGAAAGGAAAACAGCAAAAAAAGAATTGAAAGAAATTATTATTAATATAAATTATGAATTGGATCATACTTCAGTTTTGAATTTATATTATAATATGGATGAAGATATGGAAGATTTAGTAACTTTTGTATTATTTTATTATTCAGGTGAATTATTCAAATATTTTATAAATATTGGAGAAGGAAGTATGACAGTTTTTGAAAACTCAAATGGATATCCAACTTCTAAAGAGAAAAGAATTGTTAAGAAGTTATTGAATAAATTTTATTCAAAGATTGTGATAAAAAGTGAAGACCAAGATGAAAATAAAGATAATGATGAAGATTATGGAAATTATTATCTTGATTCACAAGAAGTATTTGATTATATTTATGGATAAATTTTAGCCCCATTTTGGGGCTTTTTTTTATGCTGAAATTTATAACTAATTTTTAGTTGAAGCGGAAAAAAATAAAAAAATAAAGTTAAAAAAATATTTATATATAATAAAAAGGATGTCTTCATCTGATTTAAATAACTTATCATATGATGAACTTATGAAAATAGCAAAAAAGGAAACTAAAGAAAATAGAAAAATTAAAGAAGAACGAAAGAAACAAAAATTGATTGAATATATTAAAAATAAAAAGGAAGAAAATGATAAATTAAAAAAGAAACCAATAAAACTTAAACCTAAATCTAAACCTAAACCAAAGAAAATTAAAACATTTGATGATTATTTTCTTGAATGTATAAAAAATAAAAAGATTCCAAAAGATACTCCAAAATATTTAAAGAAAGCACTTAAAAGAGCAATGAAAGAATACCACGTTGGAATTAAATTTGAAAAATCTGCTCTTGATAATTTTGCTGAAAAATATGTAATTGAAGGAAAACCAAAAATCTTTCCTAAAGATTATTTTAAAGAAAAAGCTTCACAATTAAAAGAATTTCTTAAAAATCATAGAAATATTAAAGTTAGATTTATATTAGTTTGTTTAATGGAAAGAATGGAGCATGAAGATAAAATTAGAGATAAAGCTTATTTTCATTCTGAAACACATATTAATCTTGAAGGTATAGATGCTAAAGAGATTTTAACTAAAATAATTCTAGAAATTCTTAGTAAAATTTTAATTTATCAAAGAAATGGTTCAGGTTGGTATTTTAAAGAGATTTTATCATTAGAAATTCATACTATAAAATATAAACCTTTGAAAGGATCTTCATATATTAAACTTCCTGATTTTATTTCAAGTAAGAAAGCTATAATAAATTTAGAAAATAAAAAAGATGATAAATGTTTCATGTGGTGTATTTTAAGATACTTACATCCACATAAGAAAGATCCTCAAAGAATTTCAAATTTAAAACAATATGAAAATGATCTTAATTTTAAAGGTATTAACTTTCCAGTAAAATTAACAGATATAAAAAAGTTTGAAAATCAAAATCATAATATTCCAGGAATTAATGTTTTTTCAATTAATGAATATAATAAAATTTATCCTTTAAGAATTAATGACAAAGATTGTAATAATACAATAGATTTATTTCTTTATGAAGACACCGGAAAAACACATTATACACTTATCAAAAATTTTTCAAGATTAATCAATACACAAATAAGTAAAGATACAAGAAAAAAATATTTTTGTAAAAAATGTTTATCTCATTTTACAAAAGAGGATCTCCTAAAGAAACACATTATATTTTGTTCTAATAATGAGACAGCTGCAGTAAAAATGCCTCCTAAAGAAACATTTTTATCTTTTAGAAATTATAATAATAAATTACCTTTACCTTTTGTTATTTATGCTGATTTTGAATGTTTTACAAAACCAATGAATAATTGTGAACCGGATCCAAATTATTCTTATTCAATGGAATATCAAAAACATGAACCTTGTGGATTTTGTATTTATATTAAATCTTTTGATTTATTTAAAACCAATCCAATTATTTATACAAAGAAAAAAGAAGATGAAAATATTTCATTAGTTTTTGTAAAAGAATTAAAAAAAATTGTAAAACAAATTAATTTTAGTTTTTATAATTTCCCAAAAATGATGATATTCACAGACTCTGATAAAATAGAGTTTAATAAATCAACAATTTGTCATATTTGTGAAAAACCTTTTATTGAAGGAGACTTTAAGAATAAAAAAGTTAGAGATCATTGCCATTTCACTGGTAATTATAGAGGAGCTGCTCATAATAATTGTAATATTTATTGTAAAAAACCTAAAATACTTCCTGTAATATTTCATAATCTTCAAGGTTATGATTCACATCTTTTTATTAAAGAATTAGCAAAATTGAAAGGAGATTTAACTTTTATTCCAAAAACAGAAGAGAAATATATATCATTTTCTAAGAAAATTAAAGTTGCTGAATATATGAAAGAAGATGAAAAAGTTACAATTAATTTTGAAATACGTTTTATTGATTCATTTAAATTTTTATTAACTTCTTTAGGAAACTTAGTTAAAAATTTACAACCTGATGATTTTTATTCTATAAAAAGATATTATAAAAATATAGAATTATTAACAAGAAAAGGAGTAAGTAAGTAAGTAAGTAAAGCCTTTATTTAAAGAGGGTAGCACTTAATAGCCAAAGGCTAATAAACTTGTGGCCCTCATAAAATACACAACTATTTACAGTCTAAAAATATTGTAAGCTAAAATATATAAACATATTAAAATATAACAAAAATTCGGTAATAAGAAAAAAAAAATGAATAAAAATTATTAAATTATAAAATGATGCAAACATTGTTGTTCCTTAAAAATCTTGGCAAACATGTTCTTTTTAAAACATGCTACAGAATCTAATTTCCTAATTTCAATTGGTATACTATTCCACAGTCTTGTTGCCGAAACAGCGAAAGAGCGTCCTCCCTCTGTTTCTCTTTTGTATTTAGGACAAACAGCATTAATGCTTGAATATCTAGTGTTGCGGGAGTGCCGTTTATTATTCAAAATTAAGTGTTCATCTAGATAATTCGGCAAAGACCCATTAAATCGCTTATACATTATTATGCATTTATCTATCTTATGTTGCTCATAAAACGGAATCCAACCTAGCTTGTTAAACAAAGCAACTGATGGTGTCATGCGATCGGCATAAGAAATAACGCGTGCCGCACGTTTTTGCAATCTTAAGACCCTATAAACCGACTCGTTATCGCAAATTGCCCAAACAACGTTAGCATAAGACATAACAGGGCGGATAATGCTATTATAAAACTGAAGTCGCTGTTTATAAGAGGTAAACAGGCTCGAATCTTACGCAATATTGCGATTCTAGAGGCCAACTTTGAACATACTTTCTCAATATGTCTATTAAAAGACAATTTGCTGTCAATATCTACGCCTAATAAGGTGGCACAATCCACATTAATGAGCTGTTTTCCGTTTACGATAACATCTATGTCACTTCCATTTATGTTAGCCACGCATCTTTTCCCAGTGATCATGAGTACTTTAGTCTTGTCTTCGTTTAAAGGGAGCTTATTCGCTGAAGCCCATAATTGAATTTCAGAGACAGACTTATTTAGTGATGAATTTAAGGTGGCTAAGTTTTTTACATCCGCAGTAATACTATTAAAGATGTAAAACTATTAAAGATTATCATGATTTATGTCAATATGTCTATTAAAAGACAATTTGCTGTCAATATCTACGCCTAATAAGGTGGCACAATCCACATGTATGTCTTAAAGAAACAAAACAAAAACTCGAATTATTACATGATTATGATATGTTAATGATGTTTGATCAAGGAATTAGAGGTGGAATTACTCATATATCAAAAAGATATTCAGAAGCAAATAATAAATATATGAAAAATTATAATTCAAATGAAGAATCAAAATTTATTACATATCTTGATGCTAATAATCTTTATGGTTGGTCAATGATACAAAAACTTCCAACTCATGGTTTTAAATGGATGAAAAATCTTACAAAAGAAAATGTAATTGAAATATTAGAAAAGAAAATTACAAATCATGGTTATATATTTGAAGTGGATCTTAAATATCCAAAAAAACTATGGAAAGAACATAATGATTATCCACTTGCTACAGAAAGATTAAAGTTTGGTTCGGTAGAGAAACTTGTTGGAACTTTTTACAATAAAAAGAATTATGTAATACATTATAGAAATCTTAGACAATGTTTAGAATTAGGACTTGAACTTAAAAAAGTACACAGAGGAATATCATTTTATCAATCTGAATGGATGAAACCTTATATTGAAAAGAATACAGAATTAAGAAAACAATCTAAAAACTCTTTTGAAAAAGATTTTTTTAAATTAATGAATATTCTGTATTTGGTAAAACAATTGAAAATATAAGAAAAAGACAAAATATAAAATTAGTAAATAATAAGAAAAATGCTATTAAATTATCATCAAAACCTAATTTTGAACGCTTAACAATATTTGATCATAATTTAATTGCAGTTCATATGAAAAAGACAGAAATATATTTCAATAAACCGATTTATGTGGGTCAAGCTGTTCTTGATTTGTCAAAATTTCATATGTATGATTTTCATTATAATTATATTAGAGAGAAGTATTCCAATAAAGCTGAATTATTATTCACAGATACAGATTCATTAATGTATGAAATTCATACAGATGATTTTTATTATGATATAAGAAAAGACATCAAAAAAAAGGTTGATACAAGTGATTATCCAGAAAATCATGAATCTGGAATAAAAACTGGAATTAATAAGAAAGTAATAGGAATGTTTAAAGATGAAGCTTGTGGAAAACGAATTACACATTTTGTTGGTCTAAGACCTAAGCTTTATTCTTTTAAAGTTGAAGACATTGAAGATGGTGTTGAAGTAAAGAAATGTAAAGGAATTAAGAAGAATGTTATTAAAAGGGAAATAACATTTGAAGATTTCAAGAAATGTTTATTCTCAGAAAAAGAAGAAATGAGAACAATGAATATAATCAGAAGTAAAGAACATAAAATTTACTCGATGAAAATGAATAAAGTAGCATTATCTGCAAATGATGATAAAAGGTTAATTTGTAAAAATAAAATTAATACTTTAGCTTTGAGAAATTAAAAAAAAAATTCTTTTTAATAAAAGAAGATGATTGAATTTACAAAAAAAGAAATTTTAATTTTATATTTAAGAAGATTATTTTGGATAGAAGATCTTGATGAAGAGTTTAGATATAAAATGTATAAAAAGTATAAAAAAGAAAATAAAAAATAAAAGAGTTATGTATACAGATGAAGAGATTGAATCATACACTTCAATATTAAGATCTTATGGAAAAAGTAAAAACAAAAGTAAAAACAAAAGTAAACTAAAATATGAAAAATGCAAACATGAGAATAAAGAAATTATTGATTATGCTGAAGTTTGTTGTGATTGTGGTCTCCAAATTCAAAGAATATTAAATTATGATGTTAATATATCTGATTGGGAAAGATGTTGTTATAGAAAAAAATCAGTATACCAAAGAAAGTATTTTTTTAAGAAAAAGATTAATGAAATACAAAAAACTTTTGATATAAAAAATGATGATATTTCTAAGATTAATGAAATACTTTATAAAATTGATAATGCAAATTTAATTAAGAAAGTAAATACACAGTTTGAAAGAAAGAGAATCATTAATATCACTTTTATTATAAAAAAGATTTTAATTATTCTAGGTTATAGTAATGTTGATGAAATATTACCACTAAAACTTTCAGAAGAAACAAAAGCTTTTTATGAAGAATGGTGGGAATTAGTTAAAAAAGAAATTTGAAATTTATAATATTAAAAAAAATAATAATTTAAAAAAATAATATTTACATATTATAAAAAGATGCAATTGACGAAACTCGAAAACATTTCTAAAGAAAATCTTATTTTTCACGATCCAAAAGAATATAAAGTCAAGAATTCTAAGATGAAATATCAAAGAATTAAAATCGAAACATATTATCCTGATAATTGTAAAGGTCCATTAGTTATTGAATCACCATTACTTTTTAGTTTTGGTGTAAGCGAAAGAAAGAATCAAGAATCTGGAGAATTGGTTGGATATACAATTCCTGTTTGTTTATGGGAAAAAGAAAGACAACCAACTGGTAAAGAAGCAATGTTTTTTAATGCATTAAATAATTTGACAGATACTTGTTATAATCATCTTGAAGAAACAATTGGTGTTGAAAATGCTCAAAATTTGAGTTCTCCTTTGTATTATAAAAAAGTAGAATATACTGATAAGAAAGGTAGAAATAAAACTAAGAAAGATGAATCTTTATCACCAGTTTTATATGCAAAACTTATATACTCAGAAAAATCTAATAAAATTTCATCTATATTTAGATCAAAAAGAAATAAAAATGTTGATCCATTTGAATACCTTAATCAATATTTTAAAGTTAAATTAGCTTTGAAAATTGAGAGTATTTATATTTCTAAATTAGTAAAATCTATTCAAATAAAAGTTCATGAAGTTTATGTTAAACCCTTAAAACCAAGAGAACCATTATTATCAATAGAAGAAAGTGATGATGAAAATGATGAAGCACAAGATTTACTTTTAGAATAATAATAAAAAAATCATTACAAGCCCTTAATGGGCTTTTTTTATGTCGCTTGAAACAATTTTTTAATACTACAATAGTATTAAAAATCTTTTAAATCACTCAAAGGAATCCACGAATTAAACTTGTCAGGATATCCACTCCATTTAACTAAAGCTAACTTTTTCTTGGTGTCTCGTTTCAATACTTTCTCAATTCTATATATTTCTTGTTTTGCTTTTTGTAATTCTTTTTCATAAAAAAGATCCTTTTACTTCTTCGTCCATTAAATCAACAATTTTATAGGTGATAGGTTTTGTATTTAAGATTTCATTAACCACAAATATTTCCTCTGTCCAGTTAGGAGTATATCCTTTATCAAATACAGGTCTCTTATATTTTGATATACGAACGAAATCTCCAACCTTAAATTTTACTTTTCCAGGTTTCAAATAAATTAAATCTGAATATAAATTAGCATAAACTTTTTCTTCATTTTCTTTTTTACTAGCTTGAATTGGAGTCATTTTAATACTAGAATGTCTTGTTTTATTATAATCATTAACTAATTTATCAAGGATGTCCCAATAAACAGTATTGTTATTTACACTGAACATCTTAAACATTCTGGTTTTCATTGTTTTATTCCATCTCTCAACAATGCTTGATTTCTCTTCATTCTCTGTATGATATAATTTGATTTTATTCTTTTCAAGACAATCCTTAAAATGTTTACTGATAAATTCTGAACCTTTATCTGTCCAAAGCATTTTTGGTTTACGTTTACTTTTTTTTAAATATATCATCAAATGCTTTACTAACACTTTCAGTCTTTTTGTTTTTCAATGGCTCAATCCATCCATATTTACTAAAAATATCTATTACCATCAGTAAATAATTTATTCCTTTATTCCATTTACTAAACTTTTGCATTTCAACCAAATCTGCAGCCCAGATTTCATCAATCCCATTTGATATTACAGTTCTCTTTAAAAAGTTTCTAGTGATTGGTTTATGTAATTCATCGGCTAATTGTTGAGTCCAATCACTATTATTACTCAACGCCGCTTTACGTTTTTTGACTTTGTCTTCTCTGTCTTCTTTGTCTTCTTTGGTAAACCCAAACCAAGTTTTTGTTTAGTATTTATAATAAATCTCGCTGTTTGCCCCCATTTCGGTATTTCACCATATGGAATCTGATCTAAAGATTTAACCATTTGCCTATCACATTCATTCTTATTTTTTCCCATATCATAACATATATCATGATAAGCAGAAATTTCATCTACTTTATTATATGGTTTAACTTTCCATTCTAATACTTCACCTGTTTTAGGATCATATCTTAATTGATCATTCAAAGGGTTATACGGTCCCATGTACTTATAATTTCCTGGAGTCCAACCACCTTTTGGTTTTGGTAATTTTCCAATGAGGCTATGAATATCTACACTACCTCCTTGAAAGTCTAAATCTTTTCTATTTGTTTTATATTTTAATTTTGGTCTTATTTTAGTACTTAGTTGATCCATCATATCTGAAGTTGTTTTTTGTAAAAATGGTTTTGCTTTATCTAAAGCATAATCTAATGCTTTTTTTTGCATGTTTTTATTTCTCATTAATTCACTTGCTCCATATCGTCCCATTTCAACTGTTTTTCTACCTAACCAAGGTAAAGCATGAGTTAAACCTGTTAATGCTAATTCACCAAAGCCTTCTCCTTCTTGTGTTTGTGAAGAAGAAGGCTTTATTAGTTTCCCTGTTTCTTAACAAATCGTGTTTTTTTATTCCACAAGAAGCACATTTACAGAAAAACATTAATCTTCCATTTTTTGTTGTTTTATATCCACTAGGTTCTACACAATTAGTTTGTTTTTTTTTCCTTTCACACAATAAGATTTCATTTTATATTAAGATTATATAAATATAAAATAAAAAAAATGGAAGAAAGTAGATCTGTATTTATAGAGAATGAAATAAAAAACTTGAATGAAATGATAGAATGTATATTAGATAATATTGATTATACTCATGTTAATGAAGATAAAAGAGTATTAAAGATAATTACTTTAGTTTTGAATATAAAGAGAAAACTTAGAATATTAAAAGGATTGATAAAGGGAAGTATATATATTTGATTTTTTATAACAATGATTGTTATAAAAAAAGATTATTCAAAGTATTTTTTAATAAATCTTTCATTAAACATAGTATCACTTAAACTGAATGGTTTTAGTATATCATAAAAATCTTTTTTCATTGACCATTGATGAAGAAAATAAAGACAATAATAACCACAAAGAACACTTTTAATATTTTGATATTGACTTGAGTTGTAAATTATTGGTTTACCATTACTTTTAAATTCTTCAGGATAACCCATTCCAAAACTATCAAAATACCATATAAATTTATTATCATGACTTTTCACACAACAAACCCAATGAGTTCCAACGTTTTCATATGAATCAAGATTTATTATACATGGACTATGATTTTTAGACATATTTTCATCTCTTGAATATATACCTTTGAAATTTGGAATTTTTAAGTATTTTATCCATTTCATTAAATCAATATTACTTAATGGTTTGTTTATGAATTTTGGTTTTATAATATTGTTCCGAGAATTGGAATGCTGTTGAATGGACTGTCCTTCCCTAATAAAAGACCTTTTCCTTTTTTCGTAGTTTTTTTTTGACTTTTTTTTTCCCATACCAAAAGTATTTTTTCCCCATTGACCTATAAAAGGTGGAGGAGGCTCATACATTCCTATTCTTGGTGCTCCTTTTCCTTTTGGTCTACCTACTCTTGGTGCTCCTTTTCCAGTAATTTTTTTAAAAGCCTCAATAGCAAGAGGTATACCAATACTAGCTAGTAATGTACCTAATAATCCACCAGATTGTTTTTTAGTTGGTTTTATCACTAATTTACCTCCAGATTGAAGAGCGTTTAATATGTCTTGTTTTTGTTTATTTGTAAGTAGATTTTTATTATTAATGAGTTTTTGAATTTTATCTTGTGGTATTAAAAACCCACCTATTTGTCCATTACCACTTATCTTTTTAACAATTTGACTTGCTCCTTCACTTGCTAAACCAGCAAGAGCTGATAATCCAAGTGTTTTAGCTAAAGATGGTGCAAAAGTACGAGCTAATGGAATAATACTACTAAATAAACTTCCTCCCTGCCTCATTACTTTTCTAATTTGTGTTTTTGATATCTTGATGTCTGTTCCTTTTCCTAATGATTTAGCCTTTTTAATTTTGTTAATTTGATTAGTTGTTAATAGTAATTCATCATTACCACTTGTTTGATTATTTTTCAATCTCATTGTTAAAGGAGTGTTTGTACTATATGCTTTTGCAAGCTTTTTTTTTTGATTATCAGATAAATTTATTTTGTATGGATGATAAGTTGTCATTTTAATTTTATTATTAGAATATATAATTTTTATAATTTTTATACAATTACTAATTCATTTCCAATTTTATCAATTTTCACCATTTCTTCATATAAAACTATAGCATGAACATTAAAGTTAGCAGTTGCATTTCTGCTTAATGTATATCTGAATATTAATTGTTTAGGATCTCTAGTGATTTTTTCTGTTTGATATGTAAGATCAAAATATATCAATCCATATAGAGAATTATAATTAGCTAAATTAAGTTGTGTTCCTGTATTATAATCATTTTTCCTCATTGCGTATGACATTACATCATTGAATATTCTTACTTTACCTTCACTATCATATTCTGTTTCTGGATAAAATACTCCATTTCCATATTCCAATCTACAGTTTTGTAAATATGAATCATCATCAGCTTCATTCAATTTGTAAGTATTCATAAGATAAGGATTATCTTCAGCTTGATCATCATTAGGTGGATTTGTTCTTTTCAAGTAAACAAAAATATGTTTAATATTATCAATACTGCTTGATATTTGAAAAAATCCTGATGATCGTGTAGGAGCTGATGATTCATACATTTCCCTTAAATATTTCCATTTTGTTTCTTTCATGAATGAAGTAACAAATTTATCATATAAAGAGTCTTTTGGTGTTAATTTTGGTACCCAAAGTAAAAATTTTTTAACAACAACTCTTCCAGCATCAGTACCATTAGCCATATCAATTAATTCACTGTCATTTTGAAGCTCAATGTTGAATTGTAATTGCATAGGTACAAGCATCTTATCTTCAAGTTCTTCAAAGAAAGAAAAACGATTTAATGGTATAATAGTATTAATATTTTTAGAGCCTCCACCACCATTGTTTTGAACTGCTTGAGACTGTATTCGTCTCGCTTCAAACCCTGAATTAGTATTAGCTGTTGTACCATCAGTATCCAAATACCAGAAACTGTTTTTAGCTACTGATCTGCTATAATCATCAGAATATTCTAACAAATTTTTAACAAAAGTAAATTTATGTAAATTATTAGTATCATAAATTATTTTACCTGCAGATTTAAGCATGATATGATTAATTAAACTATGTGAACCATTTAAAACTTTAATTCTATCAGCTGCAGCATAACCAGCACCATCTGCTAATTTTTGTAACTCAAAATCTACTTCAAAATATGCGTTATACCAATCGTAAAATGCTGATCTATCATTAATTGTGAATTTATAACCAGTTTTAACTTGATGTTGAGTATTAACTGGAATTCTAATCACATCATCCACTTGAAATCTTATCATTTCATTTCTTTGTAAATATTCACTTGATCTGAAAGCCATATTTTATTTTATAAGATTATATAATTTTTTATTTTTTATTTTTATTCCATTACCAGATATTAATCTATTTAATATCATGTCAGTATTTTCTTCTTGTTTTTTAACTGTTTTTGGTGTTGTTTGTCTTGTTTGTTTTGTTATTTTAGGAGTGTTTATTCTCATATTACCTAATTTTTTCATTATTAAATCACCAGATTTTTCAGAAATCTTTTTACCTAATCTTTCTCCAGTATGAGAAATCCCTGCTTCTAATGCTTTTTTAGCTATAGGTTTAGCAAATTTTTTGAAAACAGTTGACATAACACTTCTCATTGGTTTTAAAATATTATCAACAACCAAATCATTACCTTTATGTTTATACATAAATCTACCTAATTTTGGATTATAAAAACGAGAAAATTCGTAAGATTTCATTTTTTTTATTATTAGATTTATATTATTTTTTTCAACAATAATGAAAAAGATGTATCCGCCCCATTGAGGTCAATTAATCTTCTTTTTCCATCTGTTATGTAAATTCTTATACTATTAATAGTATTTTTATTTACTGGATTATAAGTAATTCTTTTTGGTTCAAGAGTAAAACTATATGATGGTCTTAAAACAGAAGTGGAAAAACTATAAATAATATCACTATCTTGACCATCTACAAGTGAATCATTAATTAAATCACAATGTATATTTAAAATATCTGTATCTTGACTTAAATTTGGAACTCTAGGACCTACATTTATTTTATCTTTTATAATTTTCTTATCAAAGCCAAGTAATTCATAAAAATTACTTTGCGTAAAATCCAGTTGATAATTTTCTTTCAATCTTATTGTTACTCTAAAAGTTGTTTCATTGAAAATAATACTGATTGGAAATTCATCCTCTTTTCCAGATTCTTTTATAACAGTTTCTTGTTTAATATGTGTGTTGATGTCTTGATAATTCCAAACCCCACCTGGAAAACTGATATCATGAAATGATCTACCATTATCAGAACTGTATTTGATTAATTGATTTTTATATCCAGCATTAATATTAAACCAAGTAAAACTCATATTAATAACTCGATTAAGTCCAATTACATATTGTGAGTTGTTGTCTAAAACAATTGGTTTACTAAATTTTGTTGTGAAATTTTCAGGTTTGTTGTTTTCTGTTTTAACAGAATATGATGATAATACTATTTCTCTATCCATTTTATAATAATGATATATTATTGTTTAAAATAATTTTTATAAATCTTTTCATGTTGAGATTTATTTATTACTTTTGTTTTCAAAAGGACGTCTAAAATTGCAATTCCAATATTATACATTTCAATATTTGTATTACCAGCTATAATAGAACCTACAATTAATTCAAGTTTTTTAAGAAGTTCTTTAGGATCATTGTAAAATGTTACATTTCCACCTTTTTTTATTTTAAGTCCTTTACCAGTTTTTTTTTTAATTTATCTCTTCTTTGCATAATTATAATACTTTCATTCTCTAGTTCTTTTCTTCTATTAACTAAATCTGTCAAATTCCTATTTATTAAATTTATATTATCTTCTAATCTAGGAATTTCTTTAAATCCAAGTTTTTTTTGATCTTTTTTCATTTTATTAAAATCTTCTAAATTTTTTTTCATTTTTTTTATATTATTTGTATATCTTCTTTTTTCATCACCTATATCTTTTACTTTTTTTTCCCAAATTTCAAGTATTTCTTGTTTTGACATTTTATCAATATTTTCTTCAGGAATAGGTAAATTATATCTTTTAAATAATTCTTTTTCACTTAAAACTTCTCTTTGCATTCGTTTCAAAGGTGAGCCTGGTGAATATGGTGGTGGAAGATCTTGAGGATCTTCTTCTTCAATTTCTTCTTCAATTTCTTCTTCAATTTCTTCTTCTGATATAGTAGGTAAATTATAATCTTTATCTTCTGGTATTTGTTTTTCTTCTTGTGGTGGAACTTCATCTTCATCAATTAAACCTTCTATATCCATTTCTTCATATGGATCTACTTCTGGATAATAATCAATGTCTGTTTTATCTTTCATTTTCTTTTTTGATTTTGTCACTTTGCTTGTTTGTAATGGTACTAAATTACTAACATTTACATAATCTAATTTTGATGTTATAGTTTTGAACATTTTTTCATATCCTAATTGACTTGTTTCTTCACCTAATTTTTTCTTTGTTATTGTATCATGAACCAAATTGATTTTATTTCCTAATTTTGATTTATTTTCTGCAAGTTTTTGCCATTTCAATAGACTCATTTTATTATAAATATATATTATTCTTTATATTTAATAATCTTCAAAATCTTGCTCTTCAAAATCATCATCTTCTTCACTTGGTGAAATAGATTGTCTTCTAAATTCTATTAATTTGGATAATTCTGATTGTTCTGGTGGTAGTGGTTTTAGTGGTTTTGGTGGTTTTAATTTTTTTTCCTTTTTTTATTTCATCTAATATATCTAATGGTGATTTTGTTGGTGGTGGTTGATATATTGGTTCTTGAAAAAGATCATTTGGATCTGGATAAATAATATTAATATCTTCTTCTATTGGTGAAGGTGGTGGTGGAAAATCTTCTTCATCTTCTATTGGTGAAGGTGGTGGTGGAAAATCTTCTTCATCTTCTATTGGTGAAGATGGTGGTGGAAAATAATCTGGTTCTTGAAAAAGATCATTTGGATCTGGATAAATATTATTAATATCTCGTTTTTTATTAATTTGTAAATAATAATTTCTATCTAATCTTGAAGTTATAGGTTTAAATATTTTTTCATAACTTAATTGACTTGTTTCTTCACCTAATCTTTTCTTTAATATTTTATTATTAACCAAATTTATTTTATTTCCTAATTTTGATTTATTTTTTGCAAGTTTTTGCCATTTCAATAGACTCATTTTATATTATCTATATTTATAATAAAATGAAAATACCAAACTATGATCTAGATGATGACTTAATTTCTAATTTTAAGCAATTACATTCTTTCATGCCAGATCAAAATTTTAGAATGCTTATTTGTGGTCCTTCAGGTTCTGGAAAAACAAATGTTTTACTAGATATGATTCTTAGGTTATTATATTATGATAAGATATATTTATATGCTAAAAATTTAGAACAACCAAAATATAAGTATTTATTAAGAAAATTTAAAAAATCAATTAATAAAGAAGCAGGTTATGAAGTTATAGAACCTAGTAATGATGAAATTTTACCAGTTTCTGAATTAACAGATGA
The DNA here is from genome assembly GCA_022457155.1 of Cladopsammia gracilis. Lineage (NCBI taxonomy): Eukaryota > Metazoa > Cnidaria > Anthozoa > Scleractinia > Dendrophylliidae > Cladopsammia > Cladopsammia gracilis. The sequence continues at coordinate 226,666 of JAJGOT010000401.1, read as the reverse complement.
TAACCAAAAAGTAGTCATATTTGATGATTTTGTTTGTGAAAAGAATCAAAAACCACTGATTGATTATTTTATTAATGGAAGGCATAAAAATTGTAGTGTTATTTATCTTTCACAAAGTTATTACAAAACACCAAAAGATATACGACTAAATTGTTCTCATTTCTGTATTTATGAATTTCCAAGTAATAATGAAATTTCTATGATATGTCGTGAAAATAATGTTGATAAAAAGAAATATAGATTAGCTACAAAAGATCCTTATTCTTTTTTATATATTGATAAACCAAAGAAAGAAATATTTAAAAATTTTAATGATATTATATAAATATAAAATAAAAAAATGAGTTACTCAAATGGATTATTATCAGAATCTAGTAATTATAAAACAACTCAAGGAAAACCAGGATTACAAGGTGTTGGTTTTAAATTAACTTCTTCAGGCGATTATGATATTCAAAACAAAAAATTAGTAAATGTGGATAATCCAGTAAATTTAAAGGATGCTATTAATTATGGTACTGCTAAAACACACTTTTTAAACTTAGATGGATCAACTCATATGACTGGTGATCTTGATTTAAGAGGAAATAAATTAATTCTTCCTGGTGAAATTAATATGGATAGGAAATTAATTACAAATTTGGAGACAGATCAAAATGATGATAAATCAGCTGTAAATATGATAACTTTGAAGAAATATCATCCCGATGTTCCTCCTCATACTCATGAAGTTACTAAAAATATAGATTTGAAAGAACTTTTTAATGTTGTACAAAGTAAGCAACAAAGTTTTGATTATTTAACACAAAATTATAACAATGTAATTTCTTATAATGATGCAAAGAATATTTTCTTATCACGTAAAGAAGTCTCTCCAATGGAAAATGATATTGATATCAATAATAATCGAATATATAATCTATCAAAGTTACCTACATTTAATCATGAAGTACCGAATAAAGAATATGTTGATCAACAAGATAATAACTTAAACAATATGATAAGTGATTTAAACACAAGAAAATTAAGCAATCCTTCTGGAAAAGACCTTATAATGGAAAGTCAAAAAATTAGGGGATTGTTAACAGATGAAAATGATCCAAATTCAGCAAGCAATGTTCAATATGTTAAAACAAAAACCAGTGAAAATACTACAAAAATAACTAAATTAGAACAAGATTATAAAGATTATGTTAATAAATCTCATATCTCTTCTACTTTTTACCAAAAAGATCAATTTAGATATTTAATGGAAAATGTTAATGAAAGTAGCAGTGAATATGGTATTACAGTAGATGGAATAAATGATTTTTTAGGGAGTCCACATATATTTAATAAAAAGGCATATGATTTTAAAATAAATAAAAGTTCAAGTGATAATAAATACTCATGTAGACTTGGATTTAATTTATATAAAATTCCTGAAGGAGAATATACTATTTGTATTGAATTTTTTCCACTTTCTGTGACAAATGTGAGTGTTGATGTTGTAAGTACAAGTTTGAATATTAATCAACAATCAACAAAAAAGTTTTCTAATTATACAAGATCAATTATTCATTTACATAAATGGAAGATTTCCCCACCTGAGTATTTAATGGTTGATATGAAATGTGATGGAATTTCATCTTCTCCTAATCAAGGACAAGGATATTTAATTATTTATGGTGTTAAAAATTACGTAGCAGACGTTGAATCAAGTGTTTATGATTCACCATTCAATTTTGAAAATAAGAAAATGGAGATGCAGACGGATATTGATATGAATAATCATGATATTAGTATTAAAAATCCAACAAAAGATGATCAACCTGTTAGTTTAGCTTTTTTGAAATCGTTGAAACAATATTTTGTCATTACAGGTTTTCATCCTAATGATACTTTATTTGTAAAATTCGATTATGGAACAAATACAATCGTTTTTCCATTTGATTGCACTTTAGAAACAATATACTCTCACGTTATTGGCAGAGTAATTACAGACTCTGTTCGTTTTAAAATAAAAATAAGAAATAATGATGGAAATAGATTTTTAACTTCTGATGATAATATTGAACAAACTTTTACAAATATTAATCTACTATTTAGAAAAAATGAAAGTTTTAGAGTTTCAATATTAAAAAAAAATCCTACTAGTATATTTGATTATCCAAAAATAGCTATTTCATTTACTTTTACATTCAGTAAAAGTTTATTATAATCATTATAAATAAAATGCCAATCACAAGAATAAAATCATTAAGAAATAAAAAAGAACCAAAAGATATATTCGAATTTAATCATATTTCTTCAACTTTAGATCTTGAGAAAATCCAACAATTAAAGGATTTATACTCTTTTTATCATAAAAACATGGATATACAAAAACAGTCAAAGTAAATACAAAAAAATAAATTATATTATGAATATTTCATCTGTGTTACTAGCTTCAGTTGGTGTAATAACAGGTGGAATAACCTTAAACCCTATTATTTTAAGTGTTTTAACTGGAGCTGGAATAATATTAAAAACATATCATGAAATGAAAAATTACAAAGGTAAATTAGATATGGTTAAATTTGGATTTACAACTTATGAAAAAGTGTTGACTAATTTACGAACAGCAATGAGAGGTGGTGAATTCGATTATCAGAAATTCATATCTGATATGAAACTTTTGGATCAAGAAATGATTGAATTAGCACCCTCTTCATCGAAGATTGAAAAGAAATACAATAAAAAGTATAAGACGTAAGAAATTTTAATACTTTTTTAGTATTAAAATTATGTTATTTCAATTTCTTTTTTAACTAATTCCCACCATTCTTCATAAAAAACTTTTGTTGGTTCTGAAAGTTTTAGTGGTAGTAATTCATCAACATTATTATAACCAAGAATTATTAAAATATTTTTTATATTAAAAGTGATATTAATAATTCTCTTTCTTTCAAATTGTGTATTTACTTTCTTTATTAAATTTGCATTATCAATTTTATAAAGTATTTCATTAATCTTAGAAATATCATCATTTTTTATATCAAAAGTTTTTTGTATTTCATTGATCTTTTTCTTAAAAAAATACTTTCTTTGGTATACTGATTTTTTTCTATAACAACATCTTTCCCAATCAGATATATTAACATCATAATTTAATATTCTTTGAATTTGAAGACCACAATCACAACAAACTTCAGCATAATCAATAATTTCTTTATTCTCATGTTTGCATTTTTCATATATTGGTTTATTTCTTTTTTTCTTTTTTTTGATTTTACTTTTTTCATAAGATCTTAATATGGAAGAATATAATTTAATCTCTTCTTCTGTATACATTAATCTTTTATTTTTTATTTTTTTCTTTTTTTAAAAATTTTTCTTTTTTATACATTTTATATCTAAACTCTTCATCAAGATCTTCTATCCAAAATAATCTTCTTAAATATAAAATTAAAATTTCTTTTTTTGTAAATTCAATCATCTTCTTTTATTAAAAAGAATTTTTTTTTTAATTTCTCAAAGCTAAAGTATTAATTTTATTTTTACAAATTAACCCTTTATCATTATTTGCAGATAATGCTACTTTAATCACTTTCATTGAATAAATCTCATGATCTTTACTTCTAATTATATTCATTTTTCTCTTTTCTTCTTTTCCAGAAAATAAACATTTCTTATAATAATCAAATGTTAATTCATTTTTAATTATATTCTTCCTAATTCCTTTACATTTCTTTACTTCATCATCGATGCCTTCAACTTTAAGAGAATAAAGCTTAGGTTTTAATCCAACAAAATGTGTAATTTGTCTTCCACAAGCTTCATCTTTAAACATTCCTATTACTTTATTATTAATTCCTGTTTTTATTCCAGATTCATGTTTTTCTGAATAATTACTTGTATCAAATTTTTTCTTAATATCTTTTCTTATATCATAATAAAAATCATCTGTATGAATTTCATACATTAATGAATCTGTGTCTGTAAAAAGCAATTCAGCTTTATTTCCATATTTCTTTCTAATATAATTATAATGAAAATCATACATATGAATTTTAGACAAATCAAGAATAGCTTGACCTACATAAATTGGTTTATTAAAATATATTTCTGTCTTTTTCATATGAACTGCAATTAAATTAGAATCAAATATTGTTGAGCGGTCAAAATTAGGTTTTGATGATAATTTCTTTCCTTTTTCAGCATTATCAAGAAGTATTACATTTTGTCTTTTTCTAATATTTTCAATTGTTTTACCAAAAACTGAATTATTTATTAATTTGAAAAAGTCTTTTTCAAAAGAGTTTTTAGATTGTTTTCTTAATTCTGTATTTTTTCAATATAAGGTTTCATCCATTCAGATTGATAAAATGATATTCCTCTGTGTACTTTTTCAAGTTTAAGACCTAATTCTAAACATTGTTTAAGATTTCTATAATGTATTATATAATTCTTTTTAGGATAAAAAGTACCAACAAGTTTCTCTACTTTCCCAATTTTTAATTTTTCTACAGCAAGTGGATAATCATTATGTTCTTTCCATAGTTTTTTTGGATATTTAAGATCTACTTCAAATATATATCCAATTTTTGTAATTTTTCTTTTTTCCAAAAGTTTAATTACGTTTTCTTTTGAAAGATTTTTCATCCATTTAAAACCATGAGTTGGAAGTTTTTGAATCATTGACCAACCATAAAGATTATTAGCATCAAGATAAGTAATAAATTTTGATTCTTTCTTTGGGTTATAATTTTTCATATATTTATTATTTGCTTTTGAATATCTTTTTGATATATGAGTAATTCCACCTCTAATTCCTTTTTCAAACATCATTAACATATCATAATCATGCAATAATTGAAGTCTTTGTTTCGTTTCTTTAAGACAAGCATCCCAAGCTAATCCAGGTGATGTATAATAATGAGCTGGATCTAAATTATAATGTTTCAAGCATGTCTTACGAAAGTTTTCAAAGACATCAGCTAAAAGTAATACATCTGTTTTAAGATATAAATCATGATAATCTTTAATAGTTTTACATTTAAATTGTGACCAGACGTTTTGTGCATGGTTGTAATCCTCATCAGATATGTCTTCATTATTTAATTGTGAATAGAATTCTTCTTTTGGAGGTAATTGTGTTTCTTTAAATTTTTCTAAAGAATTTACATAATCATAAGGATTAATAATTCAATATTATTATATACTTTTTTTGTTGAGTGAAAATCATTTGGTTGTAAATTTTTAACAAGATTTGCTAAAGAAGTTTGCATAAATTTAAATGAATCAATAAAACGAATTTCAAAATTTAATGACACTATTTCATTTGTCTTTTTCGATTTGTATTCATCAACTTTAATTTTCTTTGAAAATGATATATATTTCTCTTCCGTTGATGGAATACAAGATAAATCTCCTTTTAATCTTGATAATTGTTTTATAAAAAGATGAGAATCATATCCTTGAAGATTGTGAAATACTACTGGAAGTATTAAAGGTTTTCTACAATTAAGATTACAACTACTATGAGCAGTTCCTCTATATTCACCAGAGAAATGACAATGATCTCTAACTTTTCGGTCTTCTTTTTGAAATGGTTGTTCACAAATATGGCAAACAGATGAATTAATAAAATCTTGTCTATTAGAATTTGTAAATATCATTTTCTTTGGGGAGGTGTAAAAATTTTTATACAACGATTTAGTAATTGATTCTAACTTTTTCACAAATATTTTAGAAATATCTTCATCTTCTGTTTTCTTTGTGTAAATTAATGGATTTGGTTCTATTTGAATATCAATATTATCTAATGGCTTAATATAAAGACAAAATCCACAAGGCTCATGTTTTTGATATTCCATTGTGAAAGAATTATTTGGATCTGGTTCACAGTTTTCCATTGGTTTTGTGAAACATTCAAAATCAGCATAAGCTACAAATGGTAAAGGTAATTTTTTATTATAATTTTTAAAGAATAGAAATGAGTTTTTAGTAGGCATTTTTACTGCAACTGTTTCATTATTAGAACAATAGCTAATATGTTTATCTAATAATTCCTCTTTTGTAAAATAAGATAAACATTTTTTACAATAATATTTTTTATAATTACTTTTACTAACTTGTGAATTAATAAATCTTGAAAAATTTTTAATAAGTGTATAATGTGATTTTCCATTTTCTTCATAAAGAAATAAATCTATTGTATTATTACAATTTTTTTCATTCATTCTTAAAGGATAAAATTTATTGTTTTCATTAATTGAAAATACATTTATTCCTGGAAGATTCGGATTTTGTTTTTCAAACTTTTTAATATCTGTTAATTTTACTGGAAAATCTATACCTTTAAAATTAAGATCATTTTCATATTGTTTTAAATCTGATATCCTTTGAGGATGTCTATATTTAGGTTGATGTAGATGTCTTAAAATACACCACATGAAACATTTCTCATCTTTTTTATTTTCTAAATTAATTATCGCTTTCTTTTTTGAAATAAAATCAGGAAGTTTAATATATGTTGATCCTTTCAAAGGTTTGTATTCTATAGTATGAATTTCTAATGATAAAACCTCTTTAAAATACCAACCTGAACCATTTCTTTGATAAATTAAAACTTTATTAAGAATTTCTTTAATTATTTTAAACAAAATCTCTTTAACATCTGTACTTTCAAGATTAATATGTGTTTCAGAATTAAAATAAGCTTTATCTCTAATATATATAGGTCTAATTTTATCTTTTTCAAACTCCACTTTTTCCATTAAACAAACTAATATAAATCTAACTTTAATATTTCTATGATTTCTAAGAAAATCTTTTAACTGTGAGACTTTTTCTTTTAAATAATCATTAGGAAAGATGATTGGTTTTCCTTCAATAACATACTTCTCAGTAAAATTATCAAGAGCAGATTTTTCAAGTTTAATTCCAATTTGATATTCTCTCACTGCTTTTTCAATAGCTTTTCTTAAATATTTTGGAGTATCTTCTGGGATTTTTTTATTCTTTATACATTCAAAAAAATAATCATCAAATGTTTTAATTTTCTTAGGTTTAGATTTAGGTTTAGATTTAGGTTTAGATTTAGGTTTAGATTTAGGTTTAGATTTAGGTTTAGGTTTAGATTTAGGTTTAGATTTAGGTTTAGATTTAGGTTTATTTATATTTTTTTCTTTGTTTTGATTTAGCTTTATTTTATATTTTTTCTTTGTTTTTTTATTCTCTCAATTTCATCAATCAGTATTTGTTTCTCTTGATTTTTATATTCAGAATACTCTGTTTTCAATTTAGATTGTTCATCTTTTTTTATTTTCTTTAATTCTTCGATTGAAAGATTAGTTAAATCTTTTGAAGACATTCTTTTATTTCATGTAAATATTTTTTTTTTAAATTTCAATTTTAGTTTTTTCGCTCCAACGTAATTTTCAAAAAATATTTACACTCCCTACAGACAAAAATTAATTAAAAATCCAGGCTTGTTTTTTTTTTATTTCACGCTGTTATTTTAATTACATTCTTTCATGAAGTGAAAGCAGATGTTAAATTATGAAACCATAGATACAATTTATAGTCATGTGATTACAAAAATATCACATGATTTATTTTAACCAATTAGATCTTTACACGTAATTTATACATTTTTCGATATATATTTTTCATAAAATATGTAATTTTCACACTTCTGTCTATACATTTTACGTAAAAAAGTGTGTTAAAACTTGAAAATGCCTTATACTTTGAGACAGCTACAACTGAGACGTGATACTTGTTTGGAGCAAATAGAGAAATGTAAGTTAATGCTTGAAGAACATAGTGGTGTTCTTAATATAATAACACTTAAACCCAAGGCTTTTGTACAAAGTTTGTCAAGTTTGAGTAATCAAGATATTGAAGAATTTCTTCAATACGCGCCAAACATGCCAATCCTACTTGAAAATATTCAAAAAGCTGTCAAGCAAGAACAAAGAAGAAGACAACTTCAAGCTCAGATTGAAGCAAAAGAGAAAGAAAGAAACCTGAAAATGAAATATGAAATTGCCAAACAAAAGAAGAAGGATAAAAAGTTGAAAAAGAAACTTGAAAAAATTAAAGCGAGGCAAACAACAGAACAAATGATGGAAGAAATGATGGATCATGACTCATCAGAAGAAGAACAATCTCAAATTGAGAACTAAGCGAAGGATTGTCGATTTCAAACGGGATTTATTTAATTCAGCAAATGGAAACCAAGAATTGAATCTATTATCATATCCTTTCTTTTTCTTATAATCACGTTTAAGAACTTTTTCGATATGAAATATTGTTTGATTTTGTCTTCTGTAGTAAATAAAGGGATTACCCCCTTCTCTGAAATATTCATGTGTAAAATCATTAAATATTTAACCATAGTCAAAACAAACTGCAAGTGTTTGTATTTCAAGAATTTGTTAATCACTGTGAATAAAATTCACTGACCAAATATACTAAAAACCTTATATCTAAAGGACGAAACAAGTAGTTACAGAAACCAGTAGTGTAGCTGATCCTGATATTACTAAATTGCCACATTTTTCCGAAAACCCCCCGAGCGAGCGAGCCGAAAGCGAGCGAGCGAGGTCATAATTTTTTACAGTTCAGTCATTTCAAAAAAATATTACATTTCACGAATTTATTTAAGTTATTTAAGTTATTTAATTCTTAGAATTTTTTTTTAACTTAGTTAAGTAGAAACAACTCTTACAAAATGTTTTCATGTGTAAGAGTTGTTTATTTCCGTTTTAAAAAAAAATTTTTCTAAAATGAAAATCAACATAAATCATAGAAATCAATATCACAGTTTTAATCAGGGTTTGAAAATACTCGGTACTAAAAATTGAATGACGGGGGTTTTCGGAAAAATGTGGCAATTTAGTACTTTCAGGGTGGACTACACTACTGGTTTCTGTAACTACTATAGAAGCCGGGGGCTTATGCACTATAGGCTTCCTGACAATATAGAATAATCATATGAATTATGAGGACAGCATGAAATATAAAATGTATTTTTTTAAAAAGAAAAGAAAAGAAAAGAAAAGCAAAGAAGAAGTATGTAGCTCAACAAAGAGTATTTTTGACTAAGAACTAAGAAAGAAGGAATTTTTTAAGTCTTTTGCAAAACAAACGGATGCTTTCACTGTTTTGAATTTCATGACTTAACGAGTTGAAAAACTTAGGTCCTTGAAACCGAATTGAGAAGTTTCGAATATTAGTTCTTTGCAATTTCTAGTATAATGAGAATGTAACTGGCTTGCAAGAGTAAACATATTACGAAAATAATTAGGAAGTAAACCTCTTTTAAATAAATACATAAATTTACCTATCTGATATAAATAAATGTCAGAAAATTTGTGGTGACATTGCATCACAGGAGTGCTTCCCTGGAGGTAAAGGTACGACAAGCAGCTTTTATATGGGAGTCCACCCCCCCGGGATGTGCCAAGGTTTGATTGGTAATCTGGACAAGTCATCCAAGATCCCTGTGGGTGCCCTCCTAGGGATCAAACCACTGATTGATGCATAATGATGTGTGGGTTCCCTGTGGTGTATGTAAAATCATGTTAAGCAAATGAATGCCTACCACCACCCCCGGGGGGGGTACTCCCATATATGAGCTGTATAGGTATGTGCCGCTGTGAAGGGTATAGTTGTCAGGCAGTTTTTAGTTAGTTTAGTCTTAGTATAGTAATCAGATGATGTGTGGGTTCCCTGTGGTGTATGTAAAATCATGTTAAGCAAATGAATGCCTACCACCACCCCCCGGGGGGGGGGGTACTCCCATATATGAGCTGTATACGTATGTGCCGCTGTGAAGGGTATAGTTTTCAGGCAGTTTTTAGTTAGTTTAGTCTTAGTATAGTAATCAGAGATTTTTGGTCTAGAATAGGGTATCATTTTCTGCGAAACTGGTCAGTTGCGTGAAGAATTTAGTTTAGACAAGGTTTACTAGCAAATAACATTTAAAAATCAGTACGGCAGGCAGTACGGCATTTTTACTGACTCCTGTTAACTAATAACTACGTTAGTGAACGAGTTTTTGGTCTAGTATAGGTTAAGGGTCTCAGAGTCCCAGCGGCGCACCCCCACCCACAAATTTTCAGAGTACCCCCCCCCCCGGGCTACCACCATTGTGACGAAAGCAAAATCATCAAAGCTGGTCTCGGCAAATGCATCTTATAGAAAGCTTCAGCATCCAATTCAGCATTACCTCTGTCAGGGTAAGTTCCCTCTGTACGTATTTTGTTAGATATCTACCATAACAGTGGAACTGGGTGAGTTTATATTCCTGCAGATTGAAAACAAAAAATTATAATGACTTGTTATGGTGCTTATTAACTTGTGACTACACGAAGCGTTGAAAACAGGACTTCCTATGGTGTTGTTTTGAACCTTATATGTTTTTACAAAGAGGAAGTTTAGATTTTTCTTGAATTTTGACTCATGTCCATTCTGGATAGTAAAACTAAAAGTGCATGGTAACGGAGCATTACTTTATTTGTCAGTGATTTGTACCTTGACAGAAAACAGGGAGTCGCCAGTGTCGAGTAGCTTTTCTTGATAGTAAGTTGGCGGAAGACAAGCTTCATATGTGTTCCACAACGAGAACAAAGAATTTGACCTTGCTTTAATAAGCAAAAAAAACATGAATTAAAAATTTCCCTTTCAATTATAACTAATAAGGGTGTTTCTTGGTGTTGCGGAAGCCATTGTTGGTTAGCTTTTGTGTTGTGGTTTGGGTATTGTTCAGTGTCTTAATCCTATGGTGTCACTATATCCAAACCAAACCTCTTTGGTAGCACTTTTGCATGCAGTACCAATTGTTTTTCAGTATTAATTTTTATAAAGTGAAATTTGGGATTTTTCTTAAAATTTGATGTCTTACCCTCTAGCAAGAGGCTCTTCGTCTTTCTTCATGATCTTCAGTCCAGGCCTTTGTTTTGTCTTGATGAACTAGTTTATAAACCTGGACAGTTCTTGTTCAAATGCCACTAACACAGGACTAATCTGTTTGTGTTCTAAAACATCAGGAAATAAAATAAGACCAAAAAAAGAAAAGGAGAGAAAGTATAAGCTTTAAACCCATGGCATATAAATAAATGAGCTGGAAAAGCCTTAGACATTTTCATTTATTCTTGAACATCTCATGCAATCACCCCATGTGAGAAAGTATGGACTTGGATCGGATTCTGATTTCAGACCTTTGAGTAAGCTTATCCGTCACTGAGTCTGTCTGTGTTCTGGATCAAAGGTTAAAGTTTTCGAGGTGGCTGAGTTTTCAAGCTCTGTGTTTTTTCGAGGTTTGCCGAAGTCTTAGTTTTTGGGGTCTGAGTTTTCCAGACACCTATTTGGTGGTTTGGCTGAGATTCGAACTTATGATCTCCTCTACAAATTGAGCTAATCAGGCAGCTTACTGACTGTTGGTCACTGCTTAATTACAATAAGTTATTATTATACAGTACTGTATGTTCAAGTTGGATTGAACATCTAAGTTCTATAATGGTAACTTAATTAGACATCAAACTAAACCTTATGCAATTATCCATTTATCCATTGCACTCATAAAACATCAAGGTAATTTTAGGCCCAGCCTACCCAATTGATGAAAATTGATCATTGGAAAGCAATCGCTATAATCAATGTAATCAAAAAAATTAATTGATTAATATCGATTGGTTCAATCAGTCAATGAAAATTGATACTCACAAGTCAAGTCCCCTTAATTGTATTGATTTTTATCGATTTTAACGATTATTATTGGTTTTAATAAATGAACAATTTATGAATTAAATAACCTTTTGTAAGCCCCGGGCATGGGTGTAAGCAGATATGTTGAAATATAACGCATCTGTTTGCGTTGACTCAAATCACTCAAATCAATCTTGCTGGAGTCTTGAGAGTTTTTAAATGACGGGTGAATGAACGAATCTGTGTTTGTTCATTATAGAGGGTTATTTTGAGAATATTGTCCACGAATCACGGGTTTCAACCGACGAGACTTTTCGAAGAGATAGTTTTCATGACATGCCTTTAATCAAGTTTTTCGTATGTTTGACACATTTAGAGGAAAAGCAGCAATTGAACGATAGATCTCTTTTTATGAAGAGAAAAATTTACAAAATATATAGTTAAGACTTTATTTATTACTTATGCACAGTACCACAGGGTGCCCAGGCTAACAAAAGGAATCCTCAACGACAAAAATATAAGGATTTGTATGGGATTTTATCGTGAGTTTGATATAATATCAAAATTATGAATAAAGAGCCTGTTTTCATACCTCGTCAAATAATGTTTGTCTGTTGTTTCTTGGTGGCTTTATGGCTTCTAAACAGCATTTTAGCAAGTTTTGAGTGATGGAAGCAATAAATTGAAATTGAAATTGAAATTGAAGTAGCGATCCATAGCGGTCGCCGGCGGCGTGTTGCCTGCCTTGTCTCCCTCTCTTTAATACCGGCCTTTGGCCGGTAACAGTAAACTCGCCATAGAAGGGTTTCAACGGCTCGGAGTGGCAAAAAAACGGTAAAAGGCGACTTAAATATCTTGATCGTGTCGTGTGAAGTCTCAAGTTCAAAACACAAACAGAGTGTGGTCTGCCTGTGCTCTGACAAATTTATGCATAGCATTGTACTGTAATACATTGTGCTGTACTGTGCCGTTCTACAATGTATTGTTAAACTATTGTTATGGTCATATAATACAATAGAATGCTATGCATAAATTTGTCCGAATATTGGACAACCCTCTAAGCTATCGACAGAAAAGAAGTGAAAAATACTGGAAAAGTATGGAAGTTTGGAAGCAATGACGTACAAAATTTATCAAGTTGAACATTACCGCTAACAGTTGTTCCGGATCCAGAAAACTGAAGCAAATTTCTGGAATCTCTACCAGCAAAAGACTTCTTTTAGTCTGCTTCACCTGTTCCTGACCCTAACTGTTCCATATTAAGAGAAATGTAGCCTTTCTAACACTTCTAATACTTGGTCTTCCCTTTTCAGCTGAGTTTATGTTGACAAGGCGCCATTTTGCAAAGGGGAAGCCCGCGTTTTCCAAGGACTGGGTAGCCTCTCCTGCTGTAGTGTTCTCTGGCGCGACGGGAGGAGGTTGGGGGGGGATGTTACTTCCACTATGATTCTGAACCGTTGAACCTCTCTAATACGGACACCGAAGAGACTGAGCAAAGTGTCCGTATTATAGAGGTCACCTCTATGACGTCACTTTTAAGACTCCACTGACAGTATTCGATTGTAAAATTCTCAGCTACATAAGGTATACGAATCACTGTTTTAAAACGAAATGAACTACAACGCAATGCAGCATGTGAATAAGTAATATAAAGTACAATTCTGAAAACGTCTTTCGATATATGTTTGTAATTAACCACAAACACGAAATTGTATTACTTACTCAAACTAACATCACCTGATCATCGGAGTGTCCGTAATAAAGAGGTTAGGTTTATATGAATTTGCTCTCTGGGGCCGAGATTTAGTGTCCGTTGTCCGTATTAGAGAGGGTTCGTATTATAGAGGTCTTTTTTAAAGAAAATATGTTAGAATTTTGTCGGGACATAGGAAACTGTCCGTAATAGAGAGGTGTCCGTAAGGAGAGGTTCGACTGTACAACAACACCATTCTTTTAGTATCCCTTTGAAAAGCAAATAAAAAAATCATGGTTGTATGAATGGAAACCTAAAAATAAGAATAAGTATCAAGTTTTCCAACGAACCCGTCACTTCAATCCTTTAAAATTCTTCCCCTTCCAAGTATCATGCGATTTATACAAGTACTAACAGTTTTTGGCCGAGAGCCAGCGAGGGGACCATTTCACCACCTGACATTATCAGCATTGGAATCAACAGAGTGCTTCAAGTCGGCAGTGAATGTTCACCAGCTTGTTTGAATTTTTGTTTTATTTTATCTTTTATTAGGAAATAACCAGGAACTGCGATTATGTATACTCAGAATATTCTGTCCAATATTTCGTCAGGCACGGCCTGACTTCTTCAGGGAATTAAAATGTAGTCATTTTATTCCCTGTAGAAGTCAGGCCGTGCCTGACGAAATATTGGACATAATATACATAATCCCAGTTGTACAGTCAGCCTTGCTTTATTAGTTATTTCCTATTTAAATAAAATTTGCTGACTAGATCCACCAGGATACAAAGGCCTTTGCATTGTCCGTTCACGCCCCTTGCAGATATTTCCTAAGCGTTCATTATATAACGTTAAACTTTAATCAACTCAGCAAGAGCCATCTTGACTCTCGATGGAAAAACCGACGCCACGCATAATAATTGGCAGCCCATCGACTAGGACATCGTATGATCTGGGGGCAACTTCTCTAAGACATTCAGCTTGCTTCCACGTTCGAGAAGGTAAACGAACGCGGACAGTCTCGCCAGACTGGATTGGTGAAAGGGCACGCTTTCTACGGTTGTAGTACCTACGCTGACGTTCTTTCCGGTCGCGCAGTTTGTTAGCGTCGTCCAGGCGTCGGCAGTAAAGTCTTACAGCGGCGACCCAAAGACGTTTGGGCGGGACTCGTATCCATGCCCTCACTTGGAGTATTACGCCAATCCAAGAGCGCTTAGAATTCACTGACACCAGCTGCACGGCATTTCGTAAAAGAGCCGTTCATCAGTGCGCACGGCGTTCTCGGCCTTGCCATTGCTCTGCGAATAACGGGGGCTCAAGGTAATGTGTTGAAAGTTCCACTGGACAGCAAATTTGGTGAATTCAGACGACGCAAAACACGGCCCATTGTCCGTAAACGAGGTATCAGGCACCCCAAAACGGCTAAATATCGCCAATAGACTTCTGATCACGACCTTGGAGGTTTCAGAAGAGAGAGTCTAACACCTATCGATAAAGTTACTAAAACAGTCGACGACAACCAGCAGTATTCGGCCTGAGTGAAAACAGATATATCCGCAGCAACCTTAACCCAAGGACGAGGAGGGACACTGTGCTGAAGTAATGGTTCCTGCACTTGTGAGTCACGGTATGTGAGACAAATATCACACTGGTACCAAAACCTTCATTTGGGCGCTCATTGCGGGCCAGAACATACACTCGCGAAGTCGACGAAGCAGGCAGCCACCAAGACCAATGTGACTCGAGTGAGCAAGGGACATAAACTCCTTCTTGAGACGAATAGCCCAGAACCCCTGAAAAACAATTTTCCTTGAACAATCAGCTCACCACGAAACTGGAAGAAAGGGCGTAAATCAGGGTCGCACTTGACGAATGTCGCTTGGCCAACCGGGCTTGCATAATGACTTGTCGAAGAGTCGTACAAACTGGACACGGGCCGATTCTTGCTCGATTTGCGCCAGCAGAGACGAAGAAACCTACAAATACTCAACATCGTCGACAAGTTCCAGGGATTTCACTTCTTTTGAAGGTAGCGTTTCTTTTTAGGTACGCACTGCTCAGGGTATCGAGAGGACCTTTCTTGTATACCTGTCTTGAGATTGTAGCGTTGAAGCCGTAACAGCATGCGTTGAAGTCTTGCGGATGGGTCACAGAGACTTTTCTTAAAGATTTATTCTAGTGGTTTGTGATCAGTTTCTACGTGTACGACTTCGCGCCCAAAAATGTACCCGTACCTTCTCAGGATGAATTTTCAGACCAGATTTAGTAGCATATTGGCCGATCAAAAGGATTTCATCTAAGCACAGCTGGAGTATCTCCACTGCAAGCCTGACGACACACTCAGAACAACTTTGAAGAAATGCGACAAGGTTCTGGTTGTGATCACGAATGGCTTCCTCGAGTGTGTCCCCAAAACCGGCAACCGTAAAATTATCTGCAACGACCTTGGTACCGCTGAAACCTTCAATCAATTGGTGCATGCGCCGTTGGAAGACTTCAGGCGCGGAACTTATCCCAAACGGCATTCTACACCAGCGATAGCGACCAAGAGGGGGGGGGAAGGATATGAAAAGTAGTCAGGTACGAAGACTCCTCGTCCAATTTGACATGCCAAAAACCATTCTTGGCATCGAGGACGGAAAGACCTTAGCGCCATGAAGACGAGTGGCGACTTCCTCAATAGTAGGCATAGGATAGTTCTCCCGAAATATTGCCATATTCAGATCCTTTATAATTTGAGTCTAGACGAATTTTAATTTTCCCATGCTTCTTCGGGACAGCTAACATAGATGAGATCCAAGGCGTCGGCCTTGAGACTCACGGTTCAATGACCCCGGAGCTGTGAAGATTTTCTAGGCTTTCTATGATCTTGGCGCGAAGCGCGACTTGACCCCGACGGGGAGCGTGTTGAGCCTCACTGAATCGTTAAGTCGGATGTGTACTCGCCCTCAAGTAGACGTACCAAGGCCCTCGTTGAAGTCATCGGGAAACATCTCGACGACCTGTTCTTTGGTAAATGGCTTACAGCCAGACAACGCATCCTGAACGGAAAATACCTGACCGCAACTTGTATCAGGCCGAAGAATGGCGTCCGAATCCTTAATTTCAACCACACCCATTCCTTCACATGCCGCGCATAATAATATCGTTACACATTGTCTTTTCATTAGCCAGCACTGCATAGGCCCCTGTTTTATTGCACTTCTTATCGCACTTGCCGTGAAACCGTCTGTCCTGGCAAGGGTTTTGCATGTCATATATATCCGGTAGATGTAGAATAAAACTGTAAAGAAGCCTCCTTGGCCGCGGAAGACCAGGAGTCAATTCAATAAAACTTTTACAAGTGTAATTTACAAGTGTAGCCATTGTTTCAGGGGTTGAAAACATAGCTACACTTGTAAATTACACTTGTAAGAGTTTATTGAATTGACCCCAGGATGGAGATGGATTGCAACTTGATAAAATTGACCAATGTTTTTCAAAGTTCTTCCCGTGAGTCTTAGAAAAATCGCTTCAATCTGATTCTGGTTTGTTCACTCTTCACGGAGTCACTTGATATTTTCCTCTCTGTCCTCTAAGAGCATTTGTTTAAGAGAAAAGGTAGTTTGTCAAATATTTCGAAGTGTTTTGACCAAAAAGAGCAAACCCCCGGTGGCATTGCTTCCTTAAGGCGGGGGTACACCTGAATGCCCCCGGTGACATTGTTTCCTTAAGACGGGGATACATCTGAATGCCCCCGGTGACATTGCTTCCTTAAGGCGGGGGTACATCTGAATGCCCCCGGTGACATTGTTTCCTTAAGACGGGGATACATCTGAATACCCCCGGTGACATTGTTTCCTTAAGGCGGGGGCACACCTGAATGCCCCTAGTGACATTGTTTCCTTAAGGCGGGGATACACCTGAATGCCCCCGGTGACATTGCTTCCTTAAGGTGGGGGGGTACACCTGAATGCCCCCGGCGACATTGTTTCCTTAAGGTGGGGTGCACCTGAATGCCCCCGGTGGCATTGTTTCCTTAAGGCAGGGGTACACCTGAATGCCCCTGGTGACATTGCTTCCTTAAGGGGGGGGGGGGGGGTACACCTGAATGCCCCCAGTGACATTGTTTCCTTAAGGGGGGTACACCTGAATGTCCCCGGTGGCATTGCTTCCTTAACGCGGGAGTACACCTGAATGCCCCGTTGACATTGCTTTCTTAAGGCGGGGGTACACCTGAATGCCCCCGGTGACATTACTTCCTTAAGGCGGGGGTACACCTGAATGCCCCCGGTGACATTGCTTCCTTAAGCCGGAGATACACCTGAATGCCCCCGGTGGCATTGCTTCCTTAAGGCGGGGGTACACCTGAATGCCCCCGGTGACATTGCTTCCTTAAGGCGGGGGTACACCTGAATGACCCCAGTGACATTGCTTCCTTAAGGCGGGGGTACACCTGAATGCCCCCGATGACATTGTTTCCTTAAGGCGGGGGTACACCTGAATGCCCCAGGTGACATTGCTTCCTTAAGGCGGGGGTACACCTGAATGCACCCGGTGGCATTGCTTCCTTAAGACGGGGATACACCTGAATGCCCCCGGTGGCATTGCTTCCTTAAGGCGGGGATACATCTGAATGCCCCCGGTGACATTGTTTCCTTAAGGCGGGGGTACACCTGAATGCCCCCGGTGGCATTGCTTCCTTAAGGCGGGGATACACCTGAATGCCCCCGGTGATACAGTCGAACCTCCCGTAAGCGAACACCCACGGGACCAAGGGTAAGTGTCCGCTGACCTAGTGCACTGGGTAGAGGGCGTATAATGCACCAGTACCCGTCTTTTAAAGCTTTTAAGACCACTTGTAATTGTATTATCCATCACAGGGTTGTTGGATGTTACTTTTTATATTACACAAAAAAATTGAACACTAATTTAAATACTATGGTTCAAGATTGAAAGACTTGCCGCTTAATAAATGCACATATCTGTGAAGCTCTCGCATTGCCGTCACACGAACTGATGTAAGCCATTTAAAACCGGTAACATACTCAATCCGCCATGTTTCGGAGGTAGGTGAACAGAACAGAAGAAGTACATATATATTTTATGTACATTGCATGTAGTTATTTTCTAAACTAAAGTGTCCTTAGGTAAAAAAAAAAACTATTGATGAGTATCTGCTTTCGCGGTTCCGGCTGATCTTAAGGTCTCTTAAATATCCAACATCTTAGAATAGAAATGACTAGTTACTAACATGTAACTGTACTGTTCAGACTCACCCTTGGCTTTTGTTTAGGTCAAGCACAATTGATACCATTATTAAAAACCGAACCTATTTTTTTAGAAATTTTCTTGATATCGTTTACTGTCCGCTTATACACTTATCAATTGAAATGCCGACCCCCTCCCCCCCCCCCCCCCCCCCCCCCCCGATTTCAATTGATAAGTGCATAAGCATGAAGAAATTTTGAACTAAACATCCATTGATGCGAGTGTCCTCAATTTTGCTTTTCACATTAATTGTTTGTTTTGGTTATATGCGGAGTAGGTTTCTAGAAGTAAAGTAAAATGTGTCTACATATGTGTTATGTTAATGCAGCAATAAAATGGTACAATTGTTTAAAGTACTAAATGCTGGGTCAGTTTTTACTTCTGGTTTGGCGATTCGGAAGTCAACTCGACTAATGAGCCAGCAATAAGCCACCAAAAACATATGCCTTCCTTGTTCTTTAAACACTTACACTTGACTGGTGAGCCACTTAGCTAGCGAGCCACTAAAATATATATCTTCCTCATTCATTAAACACTTAACTTGATCATTAACTTAACTTAACTTGTTGATTGGCGAGTTTTCTTTGTTCTATGATGAGCTAATGAGCATAGGGTTAGACTTGCATTTCTTTTAGTTTCCGATATGAATTTAAATCATTTTGTTCCACTCTCGATCTACTTAAGTACTACTTCTTGAAAATTGGTCCTGTACTATGTAGTTGCTTGACCAGTACAATTTCCATTTGTATGTGCTCCATAATTATGTTCACCTGATCGAAAAATCTTTGTCAAGTAAAAAGTATAAACCAAAGAGAAAGAAGCAAAGTCGAAGCGGAAAGAACTTTTTGTGTTCTCAAATAAATTGCAAATTATTTTAACACAGTATGCAGGGGTCCAAAATCAACCTCTGAAATTTTTTTTAAGGATTACACGTAATTCGCTCAAATATGAACATATGGACATCTTAACAAGTTGTAGCGGAGCACTCGCCGGCCGAAGACCCGGCTGCGCAGCCCCATACTCATAGAACCAGAGAACCAAAGAACCCATGACCGTCATTTTTCATGGTCATGGCTAGCGGAATGTTTCGCGGGCGCGTTGTGTGCCCGCTGTCGCGCAGGGCTAACTCGCGGGCACGTATACCGTCGTAAAACATGCGCGTATGACGCCACACAACATTCGGGATCTTTGCAATTTCACGTCACCTGGGAAAACACTGCTGTGTTTAGCGGAGAAAACCGTTTAAATTAAAGTCGTTATTCTCTTGCATTTTTTCGCGGTTTGCTACTCAAGACGGATACTAATTAAAGGATACTCAAACCCCATTTACACGCGCTAAAAATTCGGCACGGTACTAATGATTTTTGGGCACGGTACTCCCAATTATCTACGTGTAAACGTGTCGGACCCAAACACAATGTGGCACTGGTGCCCAAAATTTTAGGGGTGCCGAGACTACCTCCAGGAGGCAGTCTCGGCACGGGTAAAAGAAGGCACTGTGCCAAAAATTGTTCGATTTCTAATAATTTTGAACGAATTTTAAGCCGTCACGCATGCGTAGCAACCATTGTAATTTCAAAATGGCGGACGATACACACACTTTATACAGACAGACCGATACGATACTTATAGGAAATCGTATGAACTACTTGTGCATTTCGTGATTTATGGGCACGAGTGATGTTTTGAAATTTTGAAATGCAACGCTTCAATGGTTGCCATTATTTTTAACCAATCAATAACAATCTTTTCACAGGTAAACCATGCCTGAAATCTAAAAAATTGATCACATCATTTAAAGAAATATTTAAGCTTGAAGTTCCAAGCTTTTAAAGTAAGTGCAACAGGTTCGCAGTTTTCTTATTGCACTTTACAACCAGTAGATTTGCACTCTACAATCTAATTATGCATTCGTCATTGGCCAATCAGAAACTGTATATTTTACCGAGTATATTATAAGAAACGTTACGATACAGACGATACATTCCTTTTAGATAACGTTGATGTCCTTCCTGTTGTTCTAGGCGCCGATTTCTAATCAATAACCGTTAAACAATGTCAATAATATCATTTCCCGCCATCTTCCGGGGAAATACAGGGGAATATTAGGGGTGCCAATACAGAAGTAGGTACCGTGCCTATTTGAGAGAAATTCCGCTATTTTGTTCGTGTAAACTGGGAGTGCCGTGCTTAAATAGTTTGGGCACGGTACCGAAATTTGGGGGTGCCGTGCCGTTTTCCTTCGCTTCTTCCTTGTCTCCTCCTCTTCAAGTGGCCTTTTTAATGTCGAAAGCATGATAAGCAAAGTGACAATTTGGTCCTCACCGGGTGGTAGGCGCAACAAAAATGACAGGTTGACAAAATTGAACCTTCCCTTCCCTGTGGGGTTTGATTTTACTCTGGTACCCAGTGTTGACCGCGCATCCGTGGTCTCTTCCGTTCTTCACGCTCTCTGGCGCCTATTTTGCAGTGCTATGTGATTTTGTAGAGCGGCTTGTTCGTCATAATCAACAAGGGATGTTCAAGTTGTTCGAAGATATGCAATTTAACGTTATTCTACTGTGAGGACGCAGCACCTATTTTTGTGCGAAAAATGAGCCATTTGTGGACACGTGTCGAACGCCGAAAGCAACCGAACTCTCCTTCCTTTCATTTATATTATACAAGGTAAGATAAATGGACTAAACATCGTTCAAATAGCGTAGAAACACTGAAAAAGATAAATACAACACCAATAAATGTTTCAACGATTTTATTCAGCAATTTTGATTTTATATTTTGCTTAAAACGTTGAATTCGAAATTCCATACAATGTCTTATAATTTATTTTCAAATACAGTACTTACCCGCTTATAAGAACCCATTTTTTCAAATTTAGCCTAAACGGGTTCTTATGTAAATGGTGCTTAGTGGAATTTTAGGCTACGCAGGTTCTTAAATAGGTTCTTATTTAATGAGAAATATATTATACAGGCCTGGTCTTTAGACAGTATGTGACCATGACTCGACCCATTTTAGTAGATATTTTAATTCTCAGTATCAGGCTAAAAGTTGATTTAATGATATATATCTAATGAAATATATACATATATGTGGATATAATGTTTTTTCAAACATTATTTATACCAAATTTAGAAGTATATACATGTTCAAGTTCACTTCTTTTGAGTCATGTTTTTTTTTGCATGAAGATTTTTCCGGTTAATTTCTATAAGAACTGTACTGTTCCACGGCAGATGGCAACACAATATCACTCGATTCACTCAGAACTCAACATGTTTAATAATGCTCGCCATGTGATACAATGATGGCCGCCAACAACTCTATCCATAATGCTTTGCGGTTTAAATCATATGCATACATGAAGTATTAATACAGGAACACTACATCCCTTCCTTTCCGCTATAACTGTATAAATGTTTTGACACTATTATGGTTTTAAGTATACCACTGGTTAAACAAATAAAATGTCAACAAGAGTTCCTAACGTCAACAACAATTTCTTACAGATGCATGAAGTTGTCTCTTAAGGTTTACTCAAAACATAATCTTTAAGTCTCTCCGGTAGTTTGATTGTCCTCTTTGGCCTTGAACACTCTAAGTCAGCAGACTTTAAGTTGGACGTGTCTGTGTCTTTGCCCTTAGTGTCCATGTCTTCAATCTCAGTGTCCCCTGGGTCAAGTTCTACTTCATCAGATGAAATATATGGTTTTACCCAAGAACTGTATCTTCTGTACACAGCTCCTTCACTGGATTTCACAGTTACTTGATGTTTATCCTTTGCTAACACAGTGTATGGCTCTGGCTCAAAGTTTGGCGCTAGTTTTCCAGTAGTCTTAGTGTTCTTTAGCAGTACCCGATCTCCTGGAACTATCGAACTCGGTAACGCACCACGCTTTCCATCAGCATAGGCTTTCTGTGTTAATTTGTGACTCCAGTCTCTGTCCCTAATACTCTCATTAATCACTGACTTGTCTGGTCTTAACTCTGGTAATTTGGTTTTGATCTCCCTGTCAAACATCAGAAAGGCAGGCGTTGCACCTGTACCGACTTGAGGTGTTGAACTGTATGCCATGAGGAATTTCGGCAGTTCTTCCGTCCACCTCTTCCCTTCTACCTCTGCAATCTTTAGGGTCTTCAATAGAGTCCTGTTCTGCCGTTCCACCTCGCCGTTGGCTTGTGGCCAAAGCGGTAGTGATCTCCTGTGCTCAATTCCACACACGTGTAAGAACTCATCGAATTCTTTACTCACAAATTGTGGACCGTTATCTGTCTTGAGTGAATAGGGGTATCCAAATCTAGAGAAGACTCCTGTCAAGGCCTCGACTATCTTGGGTGTGGTAGTTGACCGCATAACTACCACCTCGTAATAACGACTATAATAATCAACCACGACTAGTAAGTTTTCTCCGCTGGGCATTGGCCCCATAAGGTCTGCTGCGACATCTTGCCAAGGTCCAGTAGGCGGTTCGGTTCTCTGCATTGGTTCAGGAGGTGAAAAGTGACTCACAACCTGACACCCATGACAGCCTTTGCACATCCGCTCTGTGTCGCTGTCCATTTTAGGCCACCACACCTTGGTCCTCAGCCTACTCTTCGTTTTGACGACGCCCTGGTGTCCTTCGTGGGCTGCTTCCAATACCGATTTCCTGAGACTCTGGGGTATAACGATCCTATCTCCCCGGAGCACTAGTTTTCCTATGGTACACAGTTCGTTCTTCACAAATACATAGCCTGGCATCTTGCACTGCGACCAATCGCCTGTGTGGATGTACTGGCGCACACTTGCTAATTCTGGATCGTTCACTGACTCCCTCTCAATCTCCCTTGGAGTCAAGGTAGCCGGCGTACTTTCTTGGGCAAGAAATCTGACGATATCCTCTTTCTCACTGCTGGGATCGTTTGGATTGGCCTGGTTCAGACGGGACAATGCATCTGCAATGTTTGTCTTTCCGGGGCGGTACACCACTCGGTAGTTGTAACACTGTAGGCGAAGTACCCAACGTTCGATCCTCGCGGATGGTTTGGATGTTCTGCTGAAGATGCACTCCAGGGGTTTGTGGTCTGTTTCTAGTTCGAAATCGCGCCCATGCACGTAGAGGTTCATCCTCTCGCATGCCCAGACTAGAGTCAGCGCCTCCTTCTCGGTTTGTGCATAACGCCTTGCAACCTGTAAGATTTCTCGAAGCATATGACACTGCTCTCCATTCACCATCTTGCAATTGCAGCAACACCGCTCCCAGCCCATCCGGCCCCGCATCCGCCACGATTCTTGTCTTGCAGTCACCCCTAAAGTAGGCAAGCGCATTTGCTGATGTCATCAGTTGTTTCAACTTCTCAAATGCGACCTGCTGTTCATTGCCCCAGACAAAGGGCTCTTCTTTCCTGAGTAATTTCCGCTCAAGGTTCTGCCACTTGTGAAAAGTTGGGGATGAACTTTGACGAGTACTGCACAAGCTGTACAAACGACCGTACCTCTGACGTATTCTTCGGAGCCTGCGCATTCACAACTGCAGCAACCTTCTCCTCGCTTGGTGCAATCCCTTCACCACTAAGGTCATGCCCAAAAAAGGTCAATCTATGCAGTCTGAACCCACACTACGCACCATTCAGAGTCAGCCCACTCTCCCTCAGACGCTGTAGAACTTCGTGCAAATTCAGATCATGTTCTTCCAGGTTTGCTCCATGTACAATCAGATCATCTGCAATATTCGCTACTCCGCGGCATCCTCGTATAACATCCGATATGACTTTCTGGTACTTTTCTGGCGCAGACGAGATCCCGAACATGAACCTTTTGTAGCGATATAGGCCTCGGTGGGTAACAAATGTTGTTATTTTCCTCGACTCTTCTTCTAGCTCGACTTGGTGGAACCCCCACTTAAGATCCAACTTGCTGAATACTGTGGATCCGTTGAGATCGTACAGAATTTCCTGAATGGTGGGGATCGGATGTCGCTCACGCTCTATTGCTTTGTTGGCCCTCCTCATGTCTACGCACACTCGAATGTCCCCATCCGGTTTCGGAGCTACCACCAACGGTGATACCCATACAGTAGGAGTGTCCGGTACCTCCTCGATAACATCCTTGTCTAGCTTGTCTAACTTCTGGTCGACCTTTACCCTGAGTCCAAAGGGAAGTCTCCGCACTTGCTGAGCAACAGGTTTGACGTCCTTGTTGATGTGTAATTTAAGCTGATAATTCTTCAACTTTCCAACACCAGTGAGTATATCTGCGTACTCCTCACGAATATCTTCATCACTCCCCTCTGTCACCACTGAACACACTCGGGGCTCACTCAAAGGTCCCACTCGTAATACTTTAAGCTTCTCCGCTGTGTTCCTTCCAAGTAATGGCTTTCCGGTACTTTTGACGACCGTGAATTCATCCATACACCCCTCTCCACTAGCTTCACAAGCTATTTCTGCGACAAATGTTCCTACCACCTCCATTGGTTCCCTCTGACCATAAGCAAACAGTTTCTTGTCTGTCACTTTGGATTCACACTTGATATGTTTCTGTTTCAGATTGTTCCAAGTCTCAAAATCAATCACAAAATCAATCACGTTACACGATGCACCCGAATCAATTAACACCTTCTGTAATTCCACTCCTCCAACCTTTAGTGTAATTTCTCCATTTTCCTGCTGTCCTCCGATAGCAAATGCATATCCATCTTCTGGGCCAGCTTCTCCCTCTGCTATGTGGTAAGCTTTCCTGTTCCTAGACCGGAAGTCTTTCTGATCGACACTGGGTGGTGGTTTTGTAGCTTCCTTCTTCCAACAACACACTGCAAAATGTCCCCTTGTACCACACTTCTTACATTCTTTACCTTTTGCTGGACAAGAAGCATCTCTTGCAAAGTGACCAAAACGATTGCACTTGAAACACCTTTGTGATGGATCCACTCCAGGCTTTTCAATCTTGCGGTTCTGTCCACCTTTCTTTCCCTTGTTCCCACTCTGTCCTCTCCCTTTATTCTGGAATTTCTGTTGCTTGATCCAGTTGACTTGTCCTGTCAGGTGTGTTGAAGTCTTATCCAAAGATTTCATCTGTTCATTAACTGCTTCGAAGGCTGGCTCTTGCAATGCGCTGTAGATCAACTAACGTGGCGTTACTTTTCTCCAAAAACTTCCTCCTGAGCTTTTGGTCCTGACACTTTTCAATCAACTGATCCCGAATCGCTTCATCCACATCGGTGAACTCGCACGTAATCACCTTCTGTCTCAACCTGCACACAAACTGATCGACTGTCTCTCCGTTCTGCTGCTCCATTTGCCTGAATACATGTCTTTCAAAGGAAACATTTACCTTCGGTACGATATATTCGTCCAGAATTGCTATGACATCTTTGTAGGGCTTCAGTTCTCCCTCCGTGGCTGCGAGCGTATAGTATAGTTCCTGCAATTCTGTACCCGCGGTGTGTAACAATAATGCAACTTTCTGTGGGTCGCTTGAAACCCCTTTTGCCAACACATACAGCTCGAATGAACTTTTCCAGCGCTTCCAACGCACAGCTAAGGTGTTTGGATCTTCCCTGGGATTGAAGCAGGGTAGACTTCGTACTTCTGTTACTGAAAATTGGGTCGAGCTGAGCTGCTTGACTCCCTTTTGCCTGACTTTCCACTGAGCCTCCCGTGTCACTCGTTTAGCTCGTTTCTGTATCTTCCATTCTCCTCAAAATCTCACTTCCTTCTCGCGGATTTTCCAAAATAAACACTTACAAAAGCAGGCAGAATCCCGTGCTCGTCGCCAATGTACTGTTCCGCTGCGGATGGCAACACAATTATCACTCGATTCACTCAGAACTCAACATGTTTAATAATGCTCGCCATGTGATACAAAGATGGCCGCCAACAACTCTATCCATAATGCTTTGCGGTTTAAAACATACGCATACATGAAGTATTAATACAGGAACACTACAAGAACCTTTCTACAAGAACCTGTTTCAAATTTTAGTCTAAATAGGTTCTTATGTAAATGGGATCTAAATTGATATTTTTAGGCTAACAGGTTCTTAAATTGCAGGTTCTTATAAGCGGGTAAGTACTGTACCACTAATATGCAAACATTACGCTTGGGTTTCCTGTGATTTCAAAAAGAGTGTACAAGGCTGTTTTGTTTTATGTTGAACGAACCGTGACCCTGCACATTGTTTTGTTTAACGTGTGAACCCAAATGTTTCTACTGGTCAGTTGCTCATATGTATTTCAATACCTTTTGTGTTTTGTGCAGGGTCAAGGCAAACGAACAAAAGAAATGGAAATCAAAAACATGTAACAAAGGACTGACTGAGTTTCATAAACAGTTTTGTGCTAAAATTAAAAGATAGCCCGGTCGTCAATTTTATTTTGTGATTATTCTCAGTATTGAATTGGAACTAGCTTGCAGTCAAGGCTGATGCAGGGAAATGTTTTTTACATGCAAATATTTGTAATCATACCCCCCGAATGAGCCTCCATTGCAAGTTAGTCCCAGTTCAATACCAGGAATACGAATACAGTCTATTAGGTGTATATTTTTAAATACAATGTTAAGTAATAAATTGTATTATTACTATTTACCTTATGTATCAATGAATTCCAAGCATAACCATCCTCTCCCCTCCTTCCTCCTTAGACAAATACACAGACGTGTAGTTACAGCGTAGTCTGTGAAAATTCTTCCTCAGGAATTGAAAGCTCAGTCTCTTGGTAAAATAACTTTTTGCAGCATGATGCTCAGATGGATTACTATGGAAAGAAGCTTGCAACATGTTCATCTGACAGGACAGTGAAAATCTTTGAAATCAATGGAACGACCCAAACTCAAGTGGCTTGTCTGAGAGGGTAGGTGTAATATGCATTTTAACAACTGAGAGTGCCATGGGTCTATGAAACAGTACTGGTCGCCAGTTGTTGGTTGCAAGCTTTTAGCCAGCAAGGTGTCCAGACGTCCTGTGGACACCCACTTTGCGAAAAAATTCATGAAAATTGTACCTAATCCTTTAAAAGTTACGATGGGAAATATCTTCAGGATGCCCACTATTCAATTTCTAGCTAAAAGCCTGGTTGGTTGGGTGGTGCACTACCAGTAGGTCTAAGCTTTGTTCATGTGGCATGTGTTGTGAGTAGCATGAAGATTCTTTGCCAGTACTTTTTGCTGAGAGTTTTAGATGGCAAGTTTCTTCTCCCTCTCCCTCTCTCCTCCCTTTCTTCTTTCTACTTGTGTGTCAGTGTGATGGGTGCTTGTTCCCTTGTGTGGGGCTCATTGCTGGAGGGCCATGAGGTGATCATGCTTTGATGTAATTGATGGTAGTAGTGTTGCAAAATTAATACAGTAGCCATAAGTATCAGCTGTATCTTTGCCCTAACCTGTGGATACAGTGAGAGAATGCTCAGAATTCCTTTGCACCCAGAATGAGGAGACAATTAGCCTGCGTAACAGGCATTGGGAAAAGAGGTAAAGGAAACCTCCAATAAATACCCCCTTTTGTTCATTTCTGCAGACGCTGGCAGCTGCAAAATTCCAATTGGTTAATTCGGTTAACATACAAAATTCCCGTGTGAAATCAGCCATGCGTAAAAGAATGCGCCAGTTTCTGATTAGTGAATGTATTGACAGTTGACATAATTCAGCTCACATAATTTGATTACCAGGAAATCTGTGGGCGTAATGCTAATAACCCCTCTCCCTTTTTGTGCCTCTACCCCCTTATCGTTGAGGCCTGCCATGCATGACACTTCAGACTAATAATGTTGTAATGTCTCTTTTATTCATTGAGACCTTTTGTCACATTGTTGAACTCTCTTTTGTAGACATGAAGGTCCAGTGTGGCAAGTTAGCTGGGCACATCCTATGTTTGGCAATCTTCTGGCATCTTGTTCTTATGATAGAAAGGTAAGTTTGCACCTGTATCTTTCTCTTCACTCTTTTACTTTCTGAGTCATGTCTATAAAATCCTTTGTTAACCCTTTCACTCCCAAGATTGCCAAACATCAAAATTCAAGAAAAATCCCAAATTTTATTTTGCAAAGTATTGAAAAACAAGTGGTATCATGCAAACGTACTGCTGAAGAGGTTTTATTTGAATGGTCATATCACAGAATTTCATCAAAAGAATCAAAAGTTAGAACTACATTACATGTCTCCATAATTGACTCTGGGAGTTAATGATCACATCATCCATGGATTAAACACTGGGTCTCTTTTGATTTCTAGGTCATAATTTGGAAAGAGACAAGTAATGGATGGGCAAAACTTCAAGAATTTTGTAATCATGATTCCTCAGGTAACCAGGAAAGATTCTGTTAAAAGTAAAGTGGAATCCTGCCTAATGTCCACTTCCTTTATACAGTCACCTCTTTGATAACTGCCATTATTTTTAGCTGGAACAAAAGCTAAGTCATATAAACATACATGAGACCAAGCTCGTTAATAAAGCGTCCTGTGGATACAGTGACCCCAGTGATGGCTGGATTAAACGGTTTGTTAAATTTATCAAACGGATTAAAAAACAGATTAAATGCT
Source organism: Cladopsammia gracilis (assembly GCA_022457155.1). Lineage (NCBI taxonomy): Eukaryota > Metazoa > Cnidaria > Anthozoa > Scleractinia > Dendrophylliidae > Cladopsammia > Cladopsammia gracilis. The sequence continues at coordinate 197,531 of JAJGOT010000401.1, read as the reverse complement.
TCTATAAACTGTTTAAACGGATGCTAAACGGGTAGCAACGGATATCCGTTAGTGTACGTTTTCCCAAATCAAGTTGCATTTTCTAAATAAAATTCAACAAAAATTCATAGGGTAAAAAGTGACTAATTTTTATTAATTTTACTCCCATTTCTGATTTTTTTTCTCTCAGTAAATACCATATCATGGTCGTCTCCAGACTATGGCCTGATGTTAGCTTGTGGTTCGTCTGACGGCTCCATTTCAATAATCAGCAGTTCAGGTTAGTGTTCAATACGGAAATTCTCCTTAATCCTTTTTGTATGTATATTTGAATAAGTTGCCGCAATTGACCATGTATCCATGTGGCTTGATAGCTCAGTGTATAGAGCATTGCACCAGTATCGCAAGGTCATGGGTTTGAATCCCGTTCAAGTCTGAACTTTTTCTAGGTTGCTTTTTCAACTGTTTGAAGGCCCATGTTCACCCAATCTGCTTTGCGCGCCTGGGCTGATTTTCGCACAGACGGAAAATCGAAAAATCAATGTGCCAGCCAATCATAACGCTGCATTGAACAATTGAACCATTTCAAAACAAAAACACAGGCGCGCAAAGCAGATTGGGTGAACATATGCCTTTAAGTTGAGAGCACACTGTGAGGATCACAAAGTACACTAATGTTTATCCACAGTTCAAATATATGATTTTCATATATTCACATTCATATTCATTTTTTGTGTTGGGTGCTTTTCCTGATCGAAATTGTTGCAGAAGGTGACCTAGAAGACATGTTTTTAAAGGCCACAGCTTGGCTTTTATAACGGACTGGGTAAAAAGCACAGGACAACAAAAGCTCTGCACAAACTGGCTGCTGACATGATTGTTGCAAGTTATCCAGAAAAGTAAAATAATCTCTCAAAATGGGTTGTAGAAGCTAATCTCTTTCCCAGGGGTAGAGACATTTGATTGCTGAATATGAGCCTTATCCTAGGGGAAGGTAAGTTGAAGAAACCAAATTTCAAAAGTTCAAATTCCCAAGGGTGGGGATGTGGAAGGTTTAATTTGATTGGTGCATAGAATGGAAATCTCTGCCCCACCACCCCCCCCCCCCCCCCCGCCAATTATAAGCCCCAGCGGCTATAGGCCCATCAGTTTGGCAACAAAACACTATTCCATTTGTACTGTACCCCTTCCTATATATAAGCACATCACAGTTCCTTAACGGCAATTCTTTACAAAAATTTGCACCAAGTATTAAACTAAAACAATGCTCATTTATCACAATATATTTTGCTTGCCAGCCAAAAAAACGTGCAAAGTTTACAAAGCCCAGGGTTTATAACTGAGATTTTATGGTATGTTCTTACTTTTTGTTTGTATCTGTCGCAGGCGATGGGACATGGGAAACAAAGAAAATTAATAATGCACATACAGTAAGTTGCCTGATGAATATAAGATAACATAAAAAAGTTCACTCATGGCTTAGTCTGATCTTGATGTGCTCTCTGTATGCTATCAAGATGAAGCATTTGAGCTATAAGAATGATTCTTGATTCTGTTCACATGCAAGGTTTTTTGTGATCTTGTGTGATGTAATGATCAAATACATCTCTATTGACTGCCAAAAATTACTTTGCTTTTTAAGGAAGCATTTTTATAAAAATTAATTTTTTATTTTTAGTTTATAGTTATTACATGTATGGTGCCTTTCAACATTTGGAAAATGCACTACATGTATTTAAGTAATTTATTGTTGTTGTTGTTGTTGTTGTTGTACTATTCTACTGGCCCTTGAAGAAAGTTCCTCTTTACAATGTTGTCAACAGGGTGCGCTAAGAAATTTGTAATCCACTTGTCCTTAGGACAACCATCAAAGAGACTTTGGTTGACCAAAACCCAAAGGTGTTGTCCAAAAAGTTTTGTTCAAACTGCATTTAGAAATAAAATAAATATAAGATGTGACTTTCAGTATGTTTTCATTATTACCAAATTTAGTTCTGTAAACTATATACAAGGCTACAAATGTAATTAAAAAAAATTAAAAAAAAAAAATTAGACTTACTTACATGTTAGTCACCATAATTATCCAGGCAGCTTCTCTCTTTTCTTTTCATAATCCTACTTTGCAAAGACTTTCCCTTTCTTTTTGCCATGACCTTCTCGGTTACATTTTACTTGAAAATCTACCTGATTCTTTGCTGGAATCCAAGATTTTTGTCTTTTCTGGATTGTCACTTTTGATAACTCCAATCTGGAGCCTGGGGTTGAGTTTAGTCTTAAAAGGCCTGGTTACTAAGGCCAGTTTTCCAAGCCACAAGATATGGACTTCAAAGAAACAAATGGAATGGCCGCAGAATGGCGAAATTTACAGGAATATTTACACTTACATGTATTTTGCCAAGTAAGAAGTTTGCTTAGATAAATTTCAATTCTACTGCAATTTCAAGTCAATTTTCATCTGGTTCTGTAGTTGTTTAGTAATCAGAAATGTGGACAAGTCACATCAAAGATTTACATGTCCGAACTAAATTTCTAGCTTTGCCAAGCAATTGGATAAAGGTTTTGGCGCACCCTGGTCAACCATCTTGCTCTTCTACTATGAACCTGTTGAAGTATCACTTTTTAGTGGCAGTTATGGGGAGTGGAGGGGGAGGGGGTCATGCATGTAGGGTTTTTTTGGAGAAAAGGGTTGGGAATCTGGAATGTTGGTGGAAGAAATACAAACAAAAGTACAAAGTGATGGAAACCACCATGGAAATCGCAGGAACCAGTTGGTTATGGGAAGGGGAGAGATGACCCTTCTACCCCCATAGCCATAGCTTGTCAAACCAAACTATGGCTAACCACAGACTTAAAAGTTAGAACCACTTTGTATAACATAATAAACAGCACTACAGGAAAGTACTGCTCAGTAGCTTTCATTTGAATGGTCACACTTTAGGATTTCATCCACAGACTCAAAAGTTTGAACCACCTTGTACAGTATAATTAACAGCAACACGGGAAAGTACTACTCAATAGCTTTCACTTGAATGGTCACACTTTAGGATTTCATCCACAGGCTCAAAAGTTAGAACCACTTTGTACAGCATAATAAACAGCACCACAGGGAAGTACTGCTCTTTTTCATTTGAATGGTCACACTTTAGGATTTCATCCACAGACTCAAAAGTGAGAATCACCTTGTACAGCATAATAAACAGTACCACAGGGAAGTACTGCTCTTTTTCATTTGAATGGTCACACTTTAGGATTTCATCAACAGACTCAAAAGTTAGAACCACCTTGTACAGCATAATAAACAGTACCACAGGAAAGTACTGCTTAATATCTTTCTTTCTCATCCACAGACTTAACCCTATTCGGCCTGGGGGGGGGGGGGGGGGGGCACAAAGTGCCCGCGCTAACTTTGAACATTCATAACTTCCTTAATATGCATTCAAACGCCATCAAACTTTGTGACTTTTCCTAAAATTTATCTGGCATCAATTTCATATGACAATTTTTCGATCATGTGACTTGATGTTTCCATGGCAACAAGATTTTGACAGCCATGTTTTTTGAAATTTTCATATTTATACCTTTGAATGACGAAAAACAATGTTTATTGGTATAACGTTTATATTTTTACGTCATTTAGCGTTTATTTCTTGGTTTCCATTAATTTTGGGTGAATTTGGACGGTTTTTAAGAGGTTTTTAAAAAATTCAGAAATCCAAGATGGCGGATCCAAGATGGCGGCCGCATTACTAATTACCTAATAACTACGTCATATGACGTCATCGTTACATTGTGCGGACGGCAAAGGAGACAGATTTGGACGAACTATGTACCCTATAGGTTTCATTGTCATAGCCTTAATGTTCTTGAAGTTACGAAGGGGGGGGCACAATGTGCCCCCACCCCCCCCCCCAGGCTCAGAAACTCAAAAAAAGCCCAGGCTGAATAGGGTTAAAGACCCACCTTCACCCAAAATGCTGTGTGTGCTGTCATCACTTTCCGTGCTGAATTTTGTGTAACAGGGGATCGACTATTTACCGAGTTAAGAGTTGAGTTGAGTTTGAGTTGAGTTTGAGTTAAGTTTGAGTTAGGTTTGAGTTAAGTTTGAGTTAAGTTTGAGTTACCGTTTTTACTTAAAACGTCGTTAATGGTAGAACAAGATATTTTTTTTATATAAAGAAAACAGATAAAAGATAGTATGACGGACAATAAAACCGTCTTTTCGAATTTCAGGGATGATAAAGTGAAAATTTTACATTCTAATGCACTGTATTGTCTCTATCCGACTTCCTACCGAATTTTTCGCGTATCTTTTTAGTTGTTTCTTTCCAGACATTATGTCGTTTTTCTTAGCAGCTTGTTGATATTTTTTTCGAGCGCTTGCGCTTCCTCTTTCAGTGTAATATGTCGGGGACCTAAGAAGAAACACCGAAGAAAATGTACCGTCGCACCGAAATGAATGTCACTCTGTGTGAATTATTTCCGCAAAGAACTGATCAATCAAGTTTGCGAATCGACAAACAAACTATTAAAGCGCTGGAACTTCGGATTGATAGGAAAAAATTATTATTTTCTGATCAGAATACTGGATTTAATTTTTTCAATCAAGTGAAAGACGTTTTCATTCAGGAAAATGCAAACAAACATGCTATTCGTTCGAATTAATACATTTCGCATGCAATTTGCATACATCTCGGGGTTGTGTTTTTGCAGCAAACTTTCGAAGAAATTGTGTGAACCTTTACTGGAAATTATTCACACTACATAAAATGTACGGATTTTTCATAAAGGAACTCGCTCAGATCGAAAATGTTTTATTTTGATGTGGTATTTCGGTTTTACCCGATCGAGTTCATCGTGTCACGCAATGTGAATAAACTTTGGTGAAGAAAAATAGCCGCAAATTGGCGATTGCTGGTACATTTTAATACCCAAGGTAAAACATCTATTTGTATTTCTCATTTATGCAGAATTTCCTCCCTGTCATATTTTTCTGGCCTGGCTAGAATACCGGTGATTGAATGTTTGGCCCGGGGGGGGGGGGGGGGGGGGGTAAATTTCTGGGTGGTGGTGTGCCGCTGGGACTCTGAGACCCTTAACCTATACTAGACCATTTTAGCTGCATTTTGCCACCCTATTCTAGACCAAAAATCTCTGATTACCATACCCTATCCTAGACTAAACCGCCTGAAAACCATACCCTTCACAGCGGCACATACCTATATAGCTCATATATGGGAGTACCCCCCACCCCCCCGGGATATTTGGTTGGTCACAGGATTGCGCAATCCCGCACAATTTTCCCGCACAGTCGACGTTAAATTCCCGCACAATTTGCCCCAAAACTCCCCCACAATTTAAATTTTTTTCCCGCATCCTGTCAGAATCCCTGTAAATTAGCAACCACCACCACACGACGTGGGAATATAGTATCGAATTAGCTATAAAAGACGACAAAAACAAAGTCGAATTTCTCCCGTGCCTGGAAGACGTGCCTGGAAGAGGAGGATTGGGGACCAAGGATCGAGGAACACGGATCAATGATAAGGATCAAGAAAACAGTTCAAAATAAAAAGCCAAAAATTAAAGATAATGAATAAATAAAATCTTAATTTTCTTTCCTTCCATCGCGCTTTCTAAAATAGGACTGATTTATTGAAGGCTTTTATTTATTTATTTACGATTCCTTAGCTCTAAAATTCGAAAATTGTTTTGCCATAGGGTTCTGGGCTTCAAACATAGACCATGAAAGACCCGGCGAAAACTTTTTTTACAATAACTGTGTGAATTCCCGCGCGCTGATTGGCTCATTTCTATGGTCGATGAGAGTATAGACCATGAAAATGACGTAACAGGTAACGCAACGCGGTGAGTTTTGTCAAACTTTTGGCGCTACGGGTTCTTCAAACAGTGAAAAATGCACTTAAAACTGGAATTCTTCAATGAAAAGAATGCTCTCTCGTCAGTTAAATTTAATTTACAATCAGCTAAACTTGCCTGGAATTAAGTGCGAAGCAAAAAGGACAAACAGGTTGTCGTATTTTCACGGGAAAATCCACGGAATCAGTCGCCGGCGCCCGAAAGAGCCGAAAACAACTTGGAGCAAAGATTCATCTGATTATTCGAAGATATTTCAAATTTGAAAAAAGGTTAGCTTTGTAAACTGTGCCTAGTAATTTTATATTTGACTTTGTGTGAGGTTATTGTGCTCTATTTAACAAATCGACCTGCATTTTTCCATGGTCTATAGAGTGTTTTCACTGACGTCATAACAAAATTCAGAAGCAGTTTTCGATTCTAAAATGTTTATGGAATTGTAGAGAGTTTAAAACTACACATCTGGGCCAAATTTTGAAGAGCAAGAGCATTTCATTCAAGAGTTAGAGGCGAATGAGTATAGATATTTTTAGTAAGAAATGTATGGAGCGGCCATCTTGGTGTCCCACTTAGGGACACCAACATGGCGGCCAAAAATTGAAAGACTTTAAAGTCTTAATAACACCGAAAATCTCATCACAAAATATTGTATTCACTATAAGACGCATGAAATCGGCTTATAAGCATCTATAATTCATTAATAACTTTCAACTAGTTCAATTTTGTTTATTTTCACAGCTTATCTGAAATAGCGTGACGAATTGCGTGACAGATTTACAACCTTTATAAATCGAAAACGAAACATCGTTAAAACCTGAAACTTTTAGTGAAAGATTATAACACTGGTATCCACATACCATGTTAGAAACAGCTTTGTAGGATGTATACTTTAGGTTTTTTAATTTTTATGACGTCATGTGAAAACACTCTATACTCTCATCGACCATAGAAATGACGTCATAAAATGTTCAAAACTCAAGTGGAACCACGAGCCGTTAGGCGAATGGTTTCTTTGCCAAGTTTTGAACATTTTATGGCGTCATTTCTATGGTCGATGAGAGTATAGACCATGGAAAATGCGGTCGATTTGTTTTTTACAATAACAAACTTGAATAACTGCGAGCGCCGAGCGAACAAGTTTGCGGGAATCATTTTAGAAAATCAAGATAAACAACCTAACACTGACAAACTGCTGCAAAATGTTTTTTGCGTGTGGAATAATTAAAGCCTTAACTTTTTATGTGAATAAATTATGTAACGAAAAAGGCTCACACAAAAATTCTCTTCAGCTTAAATCATCGCTAGAATCTTTTAATATAAATTTTAACACAGCAAAACAAAGAGCCGTTATTCGGCAAATTTTAGAGAACGGCGCTCGGCGATAATCGCAAAATAGAGCACAATAACCTCACACAAAGTCAAATATAAAATTACTAGGCACAGTTTACAAAGCTAACCTTTTTCAAATTTGAAATAACTTCGAACAATCAGATGAATCTTTGCTCCAAGTTGTTTTCGGCTCAGTTTTAGTTCTTTCGGGCGCCGGCGACTGATTCCGTGGATTTTCCCGTGAAACTACGAAAAAGTTGTTTGTCCTTTTTGCTTCGCACTTAATTCCAGGTAAGTTTAGCTGATTGTAAATTAAATTTAACTGACGAGAGAGCATTCTTTTCATTGAAGAATTCCAGTTTTAAGTGCATTTTTCACTGTTTGAAGAACCCGTAGCGCCAAAAGTTTGACAAAACTCACCGCGTTGCGTTACCTGTTACGTCATTTTCATGGTCTATACTCTCATCGACCATAGAAATGAGCCAATCAGCGCGCGGGAATTCACACAGTTATTGTAAAATTTGCAATTATCGCCGAGCGCGGTTCTCTAAAATTTGCCGAATAACGGCTTTGTTTTGCTGTGTTAAAATTTAAATTGAAAGATTCTAGCGATGATTTAACCTGAGGAGAATTTTTGTGTGTCTTTTTCGTTACATAATTTATTCACATAAAAAGTTAAAGCTTTAATTATTCCCCACGCAAAAAAAAAAAAAAACATTTTGCAGCAGTTTGTCAGTGTTAGGTTGTTTATCTTGATTTTCTAAAATGATTCCCGCAAACTCGTTCGCTCGGCGCTCGCAGTTATTCAAGTTTGTTATTGTAAAAAACAAATCGACCGCATTTTTCCATGGTCTATACTCTCATCGACCATAGAAATGACGCCATAAAATGTTCAAAACTTGGCAGTGAAACCACTCGCCTAACGGCTCGTGGTTCCACTTGAGTTTTGAACATTTTATGACGTCATTTCTATGGTCGATGAGAGTATAGACCATGGAAAAATGCGGTCGATTTGTTAAAAGGATCGGATGGAATTTTTTGTGTAAAATAAAAACAGGTAATATCGAAAAACAAAAATCAAAGTTTGCTTTAAAAAGCTGTGACCGAATGCCGATGGATCAAGGAATAAAATAGGACAGGTTGATTCAGGCTTATAAGAACATGGTCTCACGTGCTTGTTGCATTTCAGTGCATTTCAGGCAAACATACGTCTTTGTCGCGTCTTTGTCGCGTGCAATTTTTTGTGTCAGGAACAGACACTACTGTGATTGCATAGACCATTTTACACCCGTTTGCACTCCTTTATTTGGCCTAGACGGGAATGTGCCGCCCAACAGGGTATGGTTTACGTAATAGATCAACAACGAGTGCGAGAGTTTGATCGGGGCATCCAAACACCGAGAAGCAATGAAAGCACGAGGCCGCTTCGGCCGAGTGCTTTTATTGTTTCAAGATGTTTGGATGCCCCGATCAAACCTGAAGCACGAGTTTTTGATCTGGCTTCTCGAATGAAACAATACAGAATTATTCAGTATTAGTTTTTTTGGCTTTGTCCTTTTCAAATGCCGTCACATGCATAATTTTATTGAGCTTGTTGTGTTTCGCCATTTGCTATGAGACCATGTGTTAAACAGAAGCGTCTCGGTTTAGGGACGCAAAACGGTTGTCAAAGAAGAAAATCTAGTCGATAAAGCTATTCCCCTGTCAACGAAATATAAAAAACAAATGGGCAACATCCATTTTCTACAAATGGAAAACTTCTTGGACGATTCAAGTTCCCGTTCTCTGAAATTCGAGGGGAATGTTTAAGGACTATGATTTACACAAGATTATGTCACTTCCTGCTCGTATTGAAGAAACGGACACATTGAGTTTAAATTATTGGCTTAGCAAATTTGTCATGGACGTGGCCAAAAAGTCGGGAGAGAGATATCCTTTGAGGACTGTTTGTGGCATAATATGCAGTATCCAACGCTTTCTAGAATGGAAAAAAGGTACGGAAGCATTAAATCCTCTTGATAATGGCGACCGAAGGTGAGAAAAATGGTCCATTTTGTTTTTAAATTAAAATGTCGATGTCATGTTGAAGTTCCAGTTATAATACTCAGATTATTGTTTTGAAGATTTACTCTGTTTCACCGAGCATTGGACGCGGAATCGAAAGATGGCACACGAGAGGGCTTACATTTGAAGACCAAGAAAGGAATGTAAGGTTCCAAATGTAATTATATAATTGAGTGGAACAACGTGTATTGTTGCAAAACTCATTAATATGCAAGTGTTTGATTTGAGATCAAACATGGTTTTGAACTGAAATCACTTGAAATCAAAACCCTGGTGTTTCATTGGGTATCAAGACTCATTCACCTGACCCAAATGGACGTCATTTGTTGGCTGGTCACTTTATGAATTATCACGGTGTCCGAATGGTGTAGAGCGCGGAATGACAGCCGAAAGGCCCAAGGTTCAAAGCTCGCTCGTTCCGTCCATTTCTTTTTTTTCCTTTTTTCTTCACTCTGAACATTATGAAAGTGATCTGCTGTATTTCTCTTTTTCTCTTTTTGCGTTTGTCAAAAAACCTTACGTTTAATTTTAAAAAAATATTAACTGACCGTGTCAGTGTGAAAACATAACATAAGCTTTAATTACCGCAATATTGCGTTACGCGTTAGCAGTTGGCTCTTAGGAGCCTTTGATTACTTTTATTACAGAAAACAAATTATAAGTTAGCCAGCTGGGAACTTTAAATTGATCGTTATTCTCGCGTCCAACAAGAGCATGAGTGAAAAACCAGTTACGGGGAGTAAACAATTGTTGTGGCTGTGAAATGAGAACAATGCAACGCTTCACGCTTGGGAATGTAAAATTAACACTTTTTCACCCGTGAAAAGAGAAAAGACGGTCTATTTCCTGTAGAAAAGATCTGGATCCTCCATTAACCACTTTAAAGTTAAAAAAAATGAAAGCAACGGTAACTCAAACTTAACTCAAACTTAACTCAAACTTAACCCAAACTCAACTCAAACTCAACTCAACTCGTAACTCGGCCATTAGTATCTCTCGCGTATGAACAATGGATCATTTCAAAACAAAAACAACCGCAACATCTTTTGGGTGAAGGACTGGGCCTTTAAATGTTAGAACCACTTTAAACAACATATTAAACAGCACTACAGGAACTTTGGGAGTGGATGGAGTCAATTAATATTATTTGTTTGTTTAATTTTACTTTATAAGAGAGGCTGATGGTCAGTGGGTCGAGGAGGAAAAGCTAGAGGCACATAGTGACTGGGTCAGAGATGTAGCTTGGGCACCTAATGTGGGGATTCCTGTCAGCACCGTAGCAACTTGCTTCCAGGTAAAGTAAGCTTGTACAGACTGGTAACTCAAGGGCTACTCACTTGTTAGATCTCACAAATTCAAAAAGCAAGTCTTGATTTGAGTTGCTTGCACCACAGAAAATTTGCTCTTTTTTACAAAGAATTATTTAAAAATTCGAAAATCTAACCTTTACATCCTACAAAGCTGTTTCTAACATGGCATTTTGATGCACACTGTACCAGTGTTGCAATCATTCACAAAAAGTTTCAGGGTTTAACAATGTTTTGCTTCCGATTTGTAAAGGTTTTAAATGTGTCGCGAAATTCATCCACTATTTCTAATAACCTGTGAAAATAACAAAATTGAACCAGTTGAAAGTTATTTTTGCATTTTTGATGCTTTTAAGCCGATATAATGTAACTTATAGTGTTTCCAATCTTTTGTGATGAGATTTTTGCGTGATTATGACTTTGTAAGTTTTGGCCGCCATATTGGTGTACCAAAGTGGTACACCAAGATGGCTGCTCCATATATTTTTACTATATCTAATACTTGTTCGCATATATCTCTTGAACAAAATGCTCTGGTACTTTAATATTTGGCCCAGATGTGTAGTTTTGAACTCTCTACAATTCCATAAACATTTTGGAATCAAAATCTGTTTTTAATGCCTCTGATTGTAAATTTTGATATGACATGATATAACAAAAGTGCGAGCCAAGAATATTATATTACTGTTTGATATCTGTACAGGACTGCCGTGTAGTAATCTGGACAAAGAACGAGGTTGGAGGCGGGGGATGGACTTCAAAGGTAAGTACACTATACAGTGGCTGTCATGCCTGTGTCTAATGATCAACTGCTACATTCTCCTTCTAGTTTGTCTTGTATATGCTCATGTAACAAAGGGAGAATTTGGCTGTAGATCAAGAGTCATTATAGGGCCTTATTCCAAACATTATTTGGAATAAGACCCTAAGTGACTCCTGATCTGAAGCCAAATTCTCCCTTTGTTTCATGAGCATATACAACAACAACAACGATTTATTTTTCAAATAATAAAACAAAATATATAGTAGCAACCCGCAAATAATTAGAGTTAATCGTGGCTGGTTGCTATGCACTAAACAGTTACAGAAGCTCACTATAAAATAAATAACTGATAACAATTGATAAGAAAAATAAGGAATGGATAATTTATGATTAGTTACAACAACAATCATAATAAAATTATAAATAAATTAATAATGTAAATTAAGGAGAAGGGGTAATAAAATGCAGATTAAAGTCAATTAAGTGTTTTAAAACCATGAAGACTGGTACAGAGAAATTCGACATCAACATAGATATCCTCACTCTCCAAGACCTCCAAGGAAGGAGAATCTAGCAGTTGACCAGAAGTCACTAAGGGCTTTATTCCACTCACCCCTTCAATTTACCCTCTCACTCAATTATGAAGACATGTCGATAGTCCAGTTTCGAATTCGCTATGACCGCTGAATTCAAACACCAATGACACATTGATACAGGGTTAGACTCGACCTGATATAAAATATTCACAAATATCGGCAGAAGTTGCGTGAAATTTGAAAATTAAACAATAGAAAGAGCTCTGAACAGGTCATCTTCTCGCCTGAATTTGTGAATATTTTACATCAGGTCGAGTCTAACCCTGTATCAATGTGTCATTGGTGTTTGAATTCAGCGGTCATAGCGAATTCGAAACTGGACTATTTGGAGACATGTAATGTAGTTCTGTTAACAATATGGTAGGTTGGGACCATTCAGATGTAGACCTCTTCTGCGGTGCTGATATGGTTTCATTATTTTACAAAATGAAATTCTGTATCCTTTTTATTAGTTGCGAGCTACTTTGCACAAAGCTTTGGAACCTTCACTGTTAATACACATTGACGTTAAGTTGTTGGAAATACACCTGTAATAATATTTAAATTTCAATTATTTTAATAACAAGTGGAAGTGTATTTTTAGTGTACAAAACAATGGATATAAATATTGCCTATTTTTGAAATCAAATTTCTTACGCATTGCCAATTATATATATTCAATATTTGACATCATAATTATGATTGCCAAATTGTTGTATATAGAGCGGTTTTCAATTGAGTGTTGTAAAACCAAAACCAAAGTAATTACTCTGACCAATCACAGAACTCGCAGGCAATCCGATGAAACAATCAGAACTCGAAGCAAATACATGTAGCCGGCGCCAAGCGCGGGAAAACGCGTGCGAGCAAATCACGATTGGTTTTGGTTTGACTTCTGATTGGTTGAGACAGTGGTGCGAAATGTTTTAGCCAATCACAAAACGTAGCAATACAAAACCAAAGTAATCACTAAATTACTTTCAATACTCATTTGAAAAGCACTCTAATAGGACATCGATTAAAAACAATAGTGCAGGGGTAGAGAAAAAACTGAGCAGGCTCATTAACAAGCCCAGCTGGTTTTTCTGGCTTGTGCACCTTTAAAATCACCCCAGTCTTTGTTTTCTAGTTAAATTTCAGCCGGTGACAAGTTAACTTTAATTTCAGTAGCTGAAATTAGCCGGTAGCCGGCTCTTAGCTACATCCCTGATAGCGGCAGCCATATGACATCATAAAAATTCAAAATGGCAGTGCGCAGGAAGTTTAAAAGCGAAAATAAATGATATTCAAATCCAATTTTTCTACACTAAATTGTCTTTTCAATTGTCATTAAAAGACTGAATTGAAATTTAGATCTTATTTGCAACAATTTCATGTCAATTTGCGATAACAGTGGAGGTTCTCTTTAACAACTCAAAGGGGACAGACCGCAAATAAATGTGGCTACTAAATATATCTGAATTTCGTAACTGTTCATCAGTAGGATGCCCAAAATGCGTGCAATTCCACAATTGGTTTCGGCTCCATTTAATCCTATACCAATTGCAGAACATTTTAGGAGGAGCCACCCACAGTGTGAGCACAGTTACTGACAAGACATATCAGTAAGGAAAACAACGCAAAATAAATGTAGTATGTTAAATAACGAACTAAGCACATACGTCATCTAAACAAGCTAAGCACGCACACGACTCAAGGAAAATTGCGCGCGCGCGCACCTGCATTAACCTGAATACAAGCAATATAGAAATTAAATAGGGGCGCTAGAATAATATAAAGGATCTAAAATAACAAAGGATACGGCGGTGTTTCTCAATTCTGGATTGCTAGTTTAATTTCTCGTAATGTAGTGCCATATTTCTCAATGATAGCACTGTGGCGTTTGAAGAATTTAGTAAATGATTTACGAAGGAGTGAAGATTTGAACCTTCCCTAGCAATAATTACAATTTCTGTCCTTTAGTTCTTTCTTGTACCTTCTTTTCAGGTTGTAAAAAAGTTTGGTGATGTGGTGTGGCACGTGAGCTGGTCGGTGACAGGAAACATTTTAGCTGTATCTGGTGGCGATAATAACGTAAGATAAGCTGGCTAGCTGGTCATGCAAAATAAGGTGGTTAAAGGAGTTATGTCATGCATGGTAATTTCGAGGTTTTGGGGTTAAAACTGCTCCAAGTTAAAACTAAGTACCTTTGTCGTACACAGAATTCTTAATGTAGAACACTAAGGCTGCGTTTTTTTTGGGAAAATCCGAATCCGGATTCTTGAATCCAATAAACGGATTTTATTTTTACTTAAATCCAAAAATGGAGCATGAATCCGTTTCATTGAGATTTTTCAGATCAAATCTCAATCCAGATTTTTAGATTCGTGATCTGAACATTTTTATGGGAATGGATTCCAAAATAGTACATCTGACAAGTGGTCTTTCGTGCAAATTTACTTGTTTCATTGGCTGTTGTGTTTATTTCACAGTTTCATATCATGGACAATTCAGGTAAAATTTTATTGCTTATATTTTGAAAATAATAATAATAATAATAATAATAATAATAATAATAACAATCTTTTATTAGGAAACTCCATCACAAACTGTGGTTTTCATAGAGGTCCTAAATATAAATCATTATTACAAGATACAATTAAAATATAAAAATTTTAAAAATTTAAACTAAAATCAAGATATTAAAATATGTACAAAATACACAAAGTATAACAATTAATCATAAAAAAAAAATAATTATAGAAAGCAGAAAAAAGATGCTTCTTAAAAATTGAAAGACTTGCTGATTTTCTTATGGTTCTATCTAACTCGTTAAAATCTCTGTAACAGTGATAATGGGAACGGTGTTTTCCCCAATTAAACTTAATTCTGGGTAGCTTGATGGTATCGTTATTCCGCGTATTGTAAGAGTGCAAATCACTCATTTTGACAATGTTCAAGGAATGATTAAGTTGGCCATTAATACACTTGTATGCATATATACATCGATGACATTTCCTACGTTCTTGAAGATTCGGCCATCTTAAGACTGTTAGTGCATCAGTAGATGATGAGTAAGGTGTTCTATCCAATATTAACTTGGCAGCTTTGTTTTGCAGAATTTGCAATTCATTCATGAGTGAAACATTGTCCTTGTCTCCCCAGACTAAATCAGCATAATCAAAAATAGGTAACACTAAGCTATTATAAAAAAGTAACCGGGCACTATGAGGTAAATAACACTTAATCCTACGTAAAAGGCCAAGGTTCTTATTAACCTTACATGAAATATACTCAACATGGTCGGACCATGTAAACGTTGAGGACAATATAACTCCTAAATACTTACAACTTGTTACAGAATTTATATCAGTGTCAAAAATTGATAATAAGAAAGAGGAAACACCGAGAAGTTTCCTATTACTGCCTATGATCATTGATTTCGTCTTGGTAAGATTCAAAGTTAGCTTATTTCCATGCAACCATTGGGCAACTTGCAAGAGATCATCATTCAGTACCTCCTCTAACAGGTGTGGTTCCTTAGCAAAGTAGTACAGGACCGTATCATCAGCATACAAAGTCACCTCGCAATTCTTTATAGCTAGCGGAAGGTCATTAATATAAACCAAGAAGAGAAGCGGTCCTAGAATACTCCCCTGTGGCACCCCGAAGGTCACCGGGAGAGGGTCAGACACAGCATCGCTACAGGCAGTCCGCTGTTTGCGATGACTCAGGTAAGACTCGAACCAATTTAGGCTACTGGGCGAGACACCGAAAGCTGACAATTTAGATAGCATGATCGTATGGTCAACTGTATCGAATGCTTCAGTCAGATCTAAGACTATTTGAAACTATTTGTTGAACAGATTGATAAACACAAGCGAGTCAAAATAGGTCAATTTGCATACCAACGTTTTTTTTACGTTAAATGACCCGTTTTAGGATTTATCGTTTTTTTGGTCATGAAAAATCCATATGATCCGAGATCGCAAATCCAATTTCGGATTCTCCCAAAAAAACGCAGCCTAAGAGGAAGATATTAAGTAAATTCTCAAAGAGAAAATAGACCATAATCAGATCAATTTGGGATCAATTTGCAGTGGTGAGTTTTTCAAACAAAAACTCGTGCACACAAGAGGCTACACTTAGCCAGCTATACTCATGCGCATGAGACTCTAAGACGCATTGATGGAAGTTACCAATTTTTCTGTACTTGCTTTTAATATTTAATTTATTGATTTCCGATCAAATCCACACTCGTCTATTACTTTCCAAACGGTGAATTATTTATGTTACATTTGACAAGACTCCATGTGGCCCACATGCTGTAAAAAGAACATTGATAATCAATATTAAGACTTAGTTTTCCTGTATTACTAAATCGTATGCAACCGGTGTAAAATGGGTTATTCTAGAACCCCCCCCCCCACCCTCCCCCCGACGGATGCAATAGTTTTTTTACCCCTCCTCCGCTCGGATTTCCCGACCAGGCCGACCCACCCTCGCACCTTGATTTTTAACCCAGATACCACCTCTTGCCCGGATTGCCGTTAACTTTTTGTAGGCCCTAAATAAACAGGAAATCGAACTCAGGAGTTCCTGGATTTTTTTTTATAGTTTTCAAATGTTTGGTGATAATTGCTATGAATTGGTCAAACATTTCGTAAATAAACGTTGCGTGACGCATTCACTAAAATCTCTCCGTGATTTTAAGACCAAATCGAAATGAAATGTTCCCGTAACTTAAGGCTGGTTCTTTAAAAAAATGCTTTGATTTTGCCATCTATAATAAGTTTTTTTCCAGGCTTCACAGTTTCTTTAAAGTGTTGTCGCAAATACCGTATACAGTTTTCATTTATGCAAATTCACGAGAAACGGTAATTTGATAGCAAGCTGTTTTGAAATGACCACGGCTGAATCCAAAATATATTTTCTATAAAAGATCGAAACTTTTGAATGATACTCATATTTCCTTGAATGAAAATGTCTTTCCTTTGATTAAAAGAGTCAAACACCTTTCAGAATTCAGTGATTTTCTGCTTCTGGAAGTCTTGGCGATTTATGGTATCCTAATTTAATACTGCGTGGAACCGGCTAGCGTCTGCGAAAATATACCAGGCTTAACTAATCAATGATATCAATGACATCAATGTAATCAATGAGTAATCAATGGGTAGTCAATGAGTAATCAATTGATTACTCATTGAGTATTGCCAATACTCAATGAGTAATCAATGACTAATCAATGACCCACAAAAGTTTTGGTCATTGATTAGTCATTGATGTCATTGATTAGTCATTGATGTCATTGATTAGTCATTGATTTGCATAGCCCGTTTCGCAGATACGGGATTTTGCTCCCAGGGCATCCTATAATGAGCATTTAAATTAATATATTCCTTTGTTTTCAATGTTCATTATGGGATGCCCTGGGGGCAAAATCAATATGGCTGCCGTGTCTGCGAAACGGGCTATGAAAAGAGGTGTTGACAGGCCAGACACGACACATAAGCCCGTGATAACGTGGAACGTGACCTTTAGAGTTTTGCTCTAACAAGTATATCCCCAAGGATTTTCCTTTTTTGTATGAGCCCTTTTCTGACCCCTGGTGGGTGGCAGGAAGAGAAATGGGTGTACTGGAAGGTCTCCGTTGGTTTAAAATGAGTAATCAATGACATCAATGAGTAATCAATGACCCACAAATTTTTTTGGGTTCGATTAATCATTGATTATTCATTGAGTTTTGGCAATACTCAATGATTAATCAATTGATTACCCATTGATTATCCATTGATTACTCATTGATGTCATTGATCATTGATTAGTTATGCCTGGAATATAATAAACATCACAAAATAATTCAATTCAGCGACCTATTTTTATTATGCTTTCTAAAATTGCCGACTTTTTCAGTGTAATAGAATGCCAATCTTATCCGGAAAAATTATTCGCATAATGCTTTCGCTAATCAAAAAAGCAGTTCTGAATGGTCAAAGGTACAGAAATGAAATGCTGGCGGCGTTTGAATCATGATTTCGGATAGCTCATGGTCTGCAAACAAACACTTTGATTCACAGCTCGATTTTTCACTAAAACCTTTTTCCAAACCACGAAAACACCTAAAACAAGAGGCTACACTTAGCCTATACTCATGCGCATGAGACTCTAAGACACATTGATTGAAGTTACCAATTTTTTCTGTACTCGCTTTTAATATTTAATTTATTGATTCCCGTGCAAATCCACACTCGTCTATTACTTTCCAAGCCGTGAATTACTTCTGTTACATTTGAGAAGACTGCTTAAAAAAAAATAGGCAGTCGAGGACTGCATGTGGCCCACATGCTGTAAAAAGAAAATTTATAATCAATATAAAGACTTAGTTTTCCTGTGTTACTAAATCGCATGCAACCGGTGTAAAATGGGTTATTCTAGGACCCCCCCCCCCTCCCCCCACGGATGCAATATTTTTTTTTACCCCTCCCCCGCCCGCCGGATTTCCCGGCCAGGCCGACCCACCCTCGCACCTTGATTTTTAACCCAGATACCACCTCTTGCCCGGATTGCCGTTAACTTTTTGTAGGCCCTAAATAAACAGATAATCGAATTCAGGAGTTCCGGGATTTTTTTAAAGTTTTCAAATGTTTGGTGATAATTGCTATTAATTGGTCAAACATTTCGTAAATAAACGTTGCGTGACGCATTCACTAAAATCTCTCCGTGATTTTAAAACCAAATCGAAATGAAATGTTCCCATAACTTAAAGCTGGTTCGTTAAAGTGTTGTCGCAATTTATGCAAATTCACGAGAAACGGTAATTTGATAGCTGAGCACGACCAAATCCAAAATATATTTTCTATAAAAGGTCGAAACTTTTGAATGAAACTCATATTTCATTGAATGAAAATGTCTTTCCTTTGATTAAGAGTCAAACACCTTTCAGAATTCAGTGATTTTCTGCTTCTGGAAGTCTTGGCGATTTATGGTATCCTAATTTAATACTGCGTGGAACCGGCTAGCGTCTACGTAAATATAACAAACATCACAAAATAATTCAATTGAGCAACCTATTTTTATTATGCTTTCTAAAATTGCCGACTTTTCCAGTGTTAGGGGCCGATTACATGGCGAATTTTAGCCCGGGCTGAGATTTCAGCCCGGGCGCCAAGTTTGAAATTGAGCGGGAAAATTGATAACGAGAATCAAAATGGCGTCACTGCGCATGCCGAAATTCACTTTTCAGCCCGGGCTGAAATTCTGATGCGATTACATGTCGAATTTCAGCCCGTTTGGCCGCTCTGAAAATTCGAAACCGGGCTGGAATTTTCAGCCCGGGCTGAAACTTTGTTCATGTAATCGCTAACTTCATTTTAAGAGGATTTATTTCGGAAGCCGGGCTAAAATCTCAGCCCGGGCTGAAATTCGCCATGTAATCGGCCCCTAATAGAATGCCAATCTTATCCGGAAAAATGATTCGCATAATGCTTTCGCTAATCAAAAAAGCAGTTCTGAATGATCAAAGGTACAGAAATGAAATGCTGGCGGCGTTTGAATCATGATTTTGATAGCTCATGGTCTGAAAACAAACACTTCGATTCACAGCTCGATTTTTCACTAAAACCTTTTTCCAAACCACGAAGGTCCACGAAAACACCTAAAATAATCTTTGAAAACAATACTTGGCCACATTTGGTGAAACCTGTGCTTGGTAAAGCAGTAAAAAGAACGAGAAAGCTCCATTTACCTTTCCCATGGATCCAAAGCGCGCACGTACAAACATAACTGCCTTGACAATCGAGTCGTCCAATCCGAAGCTATCAGAACTGTCTCATCGTACAGCAATCGATTGAACTCGGCACAACTTCGCGCTTCGGAAAGTCGGACTTACTTTCACAGGTGACAACATAGAGGTTACTAGTAACCTAGTAACCACAGAAAGCAATAAAGTCAGTAAAATTCGACATTAATATGACACGCATTCCATAGTCCATAATCCACCGAAGTCCAGTCCCGAAGTCCAAATTTTTTATTAAATCTGAGGGGCTGAAGTAACGACACTGTTTTGCCGTGTGTTTCCATCGTTCTTTCTCTAAAAAAAAAGTCTTGAAATTTCTCACCACAGGCAGCGAGAACTGCTCCGACACAGGCATTGTAAAGAGTCGGCAGTAAAAAGGGGAATAAATTGACAATATGCTTACCAGCGCGAGAGATCGATGTTTGTCATTTTTGCCTCGGAAGAACTGTGATTAAAAATAGCTCTTAGTTTTTCAGATTCGCGACAAATTCGGCCTCAAGTTGTATGCTGTGTATAAAAGCAACGTTCACCTCGACAGGAGAAATGCAGGACTGACTTATGCACCAATAAGACCAAATGACGGAAAGTGTTTGTCATGCGCATGCGTAAGAAACATTTGTCTTATATTTCAACGAATCATAAGAAAAGAAGCAATTTATATTTTAATATTTTAAACAAGATAAAAAGACGTCCGACATGGAGAAGAGTTACTCCTTTCATTCAGTCATCGCACCTGCAAACCACGTTACTATTGAATGTTTTATAAATGAAGGCCGTACCACAATGAAGCCAGTCTTTACTGTGGCTTAAATATATACGTGATGTGAACATTACCAATGTGAGTAGGGTTGTAGGAGACGCTGTCGTGACACTTTAGTAACGATGTTTTGCCGGAAGTGAGAGTAGCCGGAAGTCACCAAACCGGAAGTGAAAAGGGCAAAGCTACGAACTGGAAATGCATAATTTAAAATATGCGTGTATAAATTTGCATGCAAAATCGTGACACAAAAAAAAAATAATAAAAAAAAAGAAAAACAGAGCCCATTTTATAACTCATGCCGCTACGCGCATGAGTAAAAAGAAAAACAGAGCCCATTTTATAACTCATGCCGCTACGCGCATGAGTAACAAGAGGCTCCAAGCAGCCTATACTCATGCGCATGCGTTAGAAAGTTCTATGATATATTTTCATTCTTGCCCCCAGAGCTCCACGGTTGTTTTTAAATTTAGTCTCGTGTAGCTCTGGTAACGGACAAAAATTTGAATTTTTTGATTGGCCGTTTAAAAATGAATGCGCAACAAGGTAAAACATTTTACGCTTCTACGCATAAGGTTTTACTTCCAATTGAATTTCAAATGTTGAAGTCCTATGAAGACTACATCAACAAAAGCAACGTTTTAATTTCAACGCATTCAACGACCAATGTCACCCAGTTTTGTTTGGTTTAGCAGGTAAAGATACGGCTGCTAAATTTCAAAGTATAACGGGATATGATTGTGGCAAAATATGAGCGATTCGTTTCCGAAAATAATCAGTATGTGTCTTGGAAGACGAAACTATAGGCGGCCACGAATATTAAAGAAGTATGTTGCTTGCAACAGGGACGAGTATTAAAGGACGGGCAGAAATCCAGAAGATGGCCCACGGGTGAAAAGAAATATTACCACTAGGTTACCCATTTTAAATAAGAACAACACAACAACACTCTCGTAAGCACTCTCTCTCAGCACTCTCGTAAGCAAGGTATATTTTCTTTACTAGATAGTACTCTTATCTACAACTTGAAATACAAATCTAGGGAAACGAAGGTCACTCGAAGCCCAATTAAAATAACATGAAACGAATCACAAAAATTCCTCTATATTTCTTACCACTGTTCGATGAAATAAGCCTAATCAATAACCACAGCGTGTCCATCAACAAACTTAGCTGTCCCATCAACTGTTTTGGTCGGATTCAGTGGCGAAACGATGACAGCTCCCGAACGAAAGAAATCGGTTGACTTATCGAGGATTTTCTAAAACCTGTACCCAAAATACAAAGATAATCTTTCTTCTAAATAACAGCAGAAGGTAAAGCTTTTCTTCTTTCTTTTTCAGCGCGATGTTTTCCTGCATTTGTTAAGTCTTGTACAGTCCTTTCGAACGCCATTCCACACATTAGGGAACTTAAGATACAGGCGTTTTCGCGGCGACGGCGACCTGATTACCGGGGTAGACTGGGTCAGAGGCCGCCGTTCTCGCGCCAAAATTTAAGTTGTTAAGATTTTGACGACGTCCATCGCGACTTCGTCGAGTCATTGAGGTTGCTTTGTGAATTTGAGTTGTTTCGTTGCCTTAGTATGGTTAGTTTCGAAGAGTTTCGTTTACTTCTTATTCTTTACTACGACGCTAAACTTATCAGTGATGAAGATTTCATAGTTCTGTATGAAATGTTTCAGCAGAAAAATCCTAGTTTTCCTTACGATGAATATCCTCGCTTCGACCTTGAGAACATGAACGAAGCTGAGTGCAAGGCAGAATTTAGATTTCAAAAGAAAGACATTCCTGTTCTTGCTGAAGTTTTGCAAATCCCACCGGTGTTCAAGCTAGATCAGGGAAGCTTGGTGGATGGAATAGAGTGCCTTTGTATGCTGCTGAGACGGCTTGCTTATCCTTGCAGATTTGGTGATATTGTACATCGTTTTGGTCGTCCAGTACCCGTGATAAGTATGGCCACAAATCATGCCATTGATTTTATTTACACCACTCATGGTCATCGCTTAACTCGCTAGAACGACGCACTGCTAAACCCCCATGCACTAGAAACATATGCTCAGTCAATCCAAGGAAGAGGGACTGCTCTCCAAAACTGTTTTGGTTTTGTTGATGGGACTGTCAGACCCATAGCGAGGCCGAATGAGCATCAAAGACTGATGTATAATGGACATAAGAGAGTTCATGCCTTAAAATTTCAGTCTGTTGCCTTACCGAACGGCTTGATTGCAAACCTCTACGGGCCAGTAGGTAAATATGGTTTTGTACTTGCTAAATCATTTAGGGTTAATTATTTACGAACAGATATTAAGTTCCCAGCGGAAAAAATATTCTGAGTTCATATAAATAGTAAACTTAAGCTTACATGTATGTACATTTTAAAACACTAAATTCCTCGGTTGAAGAGGGAAGTAAAATAAACTATCGCAGCCACATTCTAAGGAAGAAAAAATATATATTTCCCCACACCATTTTTTTTTTTTGCCTATCACGCAATCTTTGCGTGGTTTCTTTGGAAAGAGATCATTTCTTTTTACCTTTTTTCCCAGAGGGAAAACGGCATGATGCTGGAATGCTTGCAGAATCTGGACTCTTACAGGACTTAGAACGCTATGCATTTTCCACAACTGGTCAACCCATGTGTATTTATGGAGACCCTGCATATCCTCTAAGAGTTCACCTCCAAAGACCATTTCAAGGTGCAGCTCTCACGCCCCAGATGGACATGTTCAATGCATCCATGAGCTCTGTCAGAGTATCAGTGGAATGGCTTTTCGGAGACATTTTAAACTATTTCAAATTTTTAGATTTTAAAAAGAATTTAAAAATTGGCTTAAGTTGCATTGGTAAAATATATGTTGTATGTGCACTTCTTCGAAATGCTCTAACATGTCTCTATGGTAACCAAACCTCAAACTTTTTTGAATTAAACCCACCAAGCCTCCAGAATTACTTTTGATGAGTTGGAAGAACTAAAAACTGTTGCAAGGGCTACTCTTGATGGGACAAACATGAATAATCAAACTGACTGGTAGTGGGCTGTATTTGCTGCCCCTTTCCTTACAAGAGCTTCACACTCAGCACAGTTGTATTTAAAGAGAACAAGAACTGATTTAATTTGAAAACGTTTAAAAAGATTGTTGTTGAGAAAACAATCATGACTACAGTTACAAAGCAAACATTCAATGCGATGAACAAATTACAGATACTGCAGCTTCAACAGTCCACTCTGAATTCATATTTCATGGCATTTCTGTCAGTTCACTCGTTGGTTTAAATCTACTAATAAAACAGAAAGAGCCATGATATCAATGTTATATAGTGTACTGTCAGAGATGCAACAGCTGTAATATTAACCGAACTTGAGTAATTTTAAAATTACATTAACATTGTAAAAATCATTTTAAGTTCTTCTATAACAGGAAACAACATGATTCGTTGAAAAACAATCCTATTCCTGAGGGTTTAGAAGAATGCAAATTGTAAACATAATTTCGTTTTTTTTTTTCTTTTTAACAAACCAGAATGTCTCATCAAACAGACATACAGTAATAATTGAGTGATTTTCGTATGACCTTGAAATGATAACATGTGAACACAACCAAAATATCAAACAAACTGGAATGAAGCAATTTGATTGGTTTGGGGAATGGAGGCAAGCGGCGTGGCTTTTGGTTGGTCTAGCAAGCATGCAAAGCAAAGGAAAAGCACTTGCTTTTCAGCTTTCTGACAAGCAAGTAAAACAAGCAAGCCTCCTTTCATATTAGGGATATTTTTAGCTGGTAAATGCACAAAGCTTGTTTTCAGCTTTCAACGTACTAACTGGTAGGTTAAATAAATTGCGAACACTTTGAGAAACCGATTTTCAAAGTCATACGAAAATCGCCCTAACACAACAAGAACGCAAGGTCATGTAACATCACTAATATGTGACAAGTTTTCAACTGTTAAGAACTAGTTTTATTTTGGAGCCAATCTCTCAATCAGGGCTAGCAGAGCCTGGGATTGCTGCTGTTGCTGGTTGAACATAGACTGCATAAATTGCACTTGTTGCTGTTGATATCTTTGCTGTTCCTTTTGCTGTTCCTGTTGTTGTTGCTGAATCATCTTCAACAAATCTGCCTGCATGTTGGCCTGCTGCTCAGATAAACGAGAGCCTCTGACCTCTTCTTGTTTTCTGATTTCCATTTCCTCTCTCTTCAATGCCATCTCTTGATCTGATTTCTTTTCTAAATAACTTATCGCATCAGCTGTACTTTTTTGACTTTTCTTTGCTGGAGCTTCTACAGTGTCGTTTTCATGTCGCTTTTGAGTCTGTCCCAATTTTTCCATTGCTTTTAGCCGCATTGACTCTGCAGTTGCTTTCTCTTGTTCAAGGGTTTCCTTTTTGTCTCCACTTACTAAAGCTTTATTCTTTGCTAACTCTTCTTTCTCACACAACTCCTCCAGCAAAATATCTATTTCTTGCACCTCTGGACTTATGCCACTTGATTTTTCTTCTTCCCTGTTTTTGGCTTTGAATTTACTGAGGAGAAGGTTGAACTTGTCTCTCAATGACCGTTTGTTAACATGAAACTTTGGATCTGAGAGGTTGTTGAGTCGTTCAGCAATCTGGTCCCACAGCTTTCCTCGCTCTGGGCTACCCTTTCTAGTTTCATATATGTCTGAGCTCCTGATCTCTATCAAAAATAATTTCTCATGCTGGTTTGTCATTCCATTGTTCTGCAAAAAAGGAGTTAGAGTCAGTTTTTTTTTTTCAAAAAGGATATTGAGCATGAGAAGTGAACAAAAAGATAAAGACATATTTTGAACAGTTATTCTTAGCCTGCAAGCAAGCCCTCTCAGTTGACTTTGCACAACGGTCTCACACAAGCGACAAAGTTTTGAGTTACTAGTCTGTAAAGAAAATGGGGCAAAGGAAGGAGGCCTGCATGCAAGATCATGATATCCTAATTCCCTGTGTTCACCCACAAATGCAACATTCAAACTGGTTAAAAAAGTGACAAATACCATAACTTTCAAAACAGGTGGCGGGCCAAGGTTAGGTATTGCACCATAGGAGATTGCCCTCTCACAGTCAGTCTTTTAGTGGATTCTGAACTCAATGCATCATTCCGAAGTTAAGAAAAAGATGATTCCCTAATTAAAAGCGATATGATTTTGAGGTCACGATTTGTAATGTGACTGCAAAAATATAATCATTCTGTGTAATTTATCTGTAACTTTTATGGCAAACATTTATGGTAAACAACATGGCAATTTCAATTCATGACAAATTCAGCATTAAAAAAATCAGAGCCTTAAATGTAACCTCCAATTTCCTCTACCCATTTCCCTCACTGGCTTGCTTTGCTCACCAGCTCGTAAGTTTTGGCTTGTGTTTGACACTCCCACGAAACCTAAATAGTAGAGCCGTCTTGTAGGTTAAATGATTTGCACGACAATGTTTCCTGCCTAAATTTCTTAGTTTTAAAAAACACCAGCAACAACGACAGTAAACTACAGAGAGTCAGTTTCAATATTTAGAAGTCAATACAAGAAGTCAGCTTGGTACCTAGTTTTATGCATGATTCAATTCCTACAGAAGCTCAGCTTCTGATTCTTACCATAATACTGTTTTACCATATCCCAGAAAACCTTAAAAGCAAATCTGCTTGTGCGGGGTGGATGGTATGGGATTTTACAAGTACAAGGCAGGCTCCTCCTTGGGCAAAGAAAAAACATTTTCAATGAACTTGCTAAAGATCAATCAATACCTACATAATACATACATACATGCAAAATAAAGTCTGCTAGGTAAATTAAATTACTAGAATGTTTACATTGTGTACACAATGAAAACTTGCTTTGGTGGATTGCCTCGGGAGTATTAAACTTTGCTAAAACGGGAATTGCTCAAGAAATGTTACCCTGTATTTACAGCATTCCACGAAGGAGAGTTTTGTAGTAAAACTTACATTATAGAACACAACATATATATATATGGTCATAAGCTTATATATAAGACTTAAGCTAATTTACCGAGCCGAATTAGACTTAACACTACATGTAAATAAATAAATAATCCCGAGGAATTCCATCAGCCAGGGCTTTGACTTGTACATTTCTGTAAGCTCATGAATATGCATTAACAGTTTAAATTTCGTTTTGAAGAAAAGTTCTCGACTGACTTGACTTCGGTCATATCGATTTGTGCTCGGTCTGTACAGGAAAGACCAAAATCGCTGTAATTGTCTGTCATATAATCAAATGAAGTTTCCAAAAGCACAAAAAGAGCCTTATTAAATAAAGACAGCGTCTAAACTGTGTATAAGTTAACAATAAAGGGAAAATCATGGCAAACTTACCCACGTTTTCGGTGCGACGGCAAAACCACTGATGTCACGTCGTCGACGTGTGGGTGACGGCAGGAAAACATGCGCAGTCGACCTCGCCCCATTCTTAATCGGTTATCACGTCGCCGTCGCCGCGAATAAGTTCCCTATTCTCGTCCCCAGAGCCGCTTGACCCTCTTAACCGCTGGAGACTGAGTACGAGGGTCAAGGGGCTCTGGGGACGCAGGATTTGATTGGCTAGTCTGAAAACAATAAAATCGAAAACGGAAGTAAAAAATATAGATTAGGTCACACTACCGGGAAATCGAGTTAGTGATCATTTTATGCAGAATTCAGTCGAAAAATCGCTTTGTAGATTGCATTTAAACTGTCGGAAGGTGTTGGATTGGGACGCTTATACTTAAGAAACACTATGTTTATTTTTTAACGACAAAGACTGCGCGTTTTTAAGTGCTATACTTTGTTAACTAGAGGAAGAGGTTCGATCGAGGATTCCTTTGGCTGGACGTAAACAACATGGTCAACAAAACTTCACCGACCCACCGAGGATTATCAATTTCAGGCAGTGTCCGGAGAAACTATTTTGTGGATCAGAACATATTAACGAATCCCCTTATATGATAAAACAGCTGTTTACGACGATCAAAAAGCAGCTGGATCGCTAGTTTGGTTTACTAACTGTGGCAAGTGCATTTATAAATTTCAAAGGTACTCAATTATTTCTGTCAAAATCCACATTTCGTAGTAAAATTTGCTACCCCTCTTGAATTCCAGT
>JAJGOT010000401.1:125000-165000 GCA_022457155.1 Cladopsammia gracilis | reverse complement strand
CGAGAATGCATTCCACACACACAACATTCTCGTCTCCAGTAGTAAGTAAGTAAGGGTTGTAGGAGACACTGCCGTGACACTGCAGTAACGCTGTTTTACCGGAAGTGAGAGTAGCCGGAAGTCACTAAACAGGAAGCGTAAATGGCAAAGCTACGAACCGGAAGTGCACAATTTCCAATATGCGTGCATAAATTTGCATGCAAAATCGTGACACAAAAATAACAAGAAAAACGGAGCCGAAACCTTACCTCATGCCGCTTCGCGCATGAGTAAAAAAGAAAAAAAGAAAAACGGAGGGCATTTTATAACTCATGCCGCTACGCGCATGAGTAATTAATCCCAAATTGAACTCGAAACCGTATGATTACCTATACAAACACCACGTGTTATGACAGCGTTTAGAACGTCACCTGCATTGCGCTAATTTGTCACGCAGAATAAACACATGGATAAATAAGTAAATATATAACAAAGATTTTTGAAGTTAAAACAGTTTCAACCGCATGGTTTAAAATTCACTTAAACATCCATTGCATGCTTCATCTGCTATTGCCGAACGGGTCTTTAAAGAGGCAATTAAGAACTTTTGTTTACTTTTAAGTAAACAAATATTTCATTAACTTTAAAGTTGTTGAAATATTTGCAGGCTTTGAACATGTGATGCAATAAAATGTCGAATCTAGAAGGATCTGAGCTACGTCCAGCATAAATATTTAATTTCAATCGTGAACGGACCGAGGTATTTCTGGATCATCTTATCTACCAACTGAAGAGATATTTTTGTCTTCTTTGAAAGTTAGTAAACCCTCTTAGCTGTTACTTTAGATTTCGGGAGCAAACTTTAACCTAAAACAATAAATGGATCTCTACATCTGCTTATAACTGGGTAATTTTAAGTACATAAATGTATTTCTAGTCTGTGCTTTATGCCTTCTGGACACTGTTTATAGTAAATAACGCGTTAAATATTATGGTTGGCCACATTAAAATTTTCTTAACCCTTTCACTGCCAGAGTCAATTATGGAGACATGTAGTGTAGTTCTAACTTTTGAGTTTGTGGACGAAAAAAAATCCTATGGTGTAACCATTCAAATGAAACCTCTTCAGCAGTATTTTTGCATGGTACCATTTGTTCTAACTTTTGAGTTTGTGGACGGAATCCTATGGTGTTACCATTCGAATGAAACCTCTTCAGCAGTACTTTTGCATGGTACCATTTGTTTTTCAATATTTTACAAAATGAATTTTGGGATTTTTCTTGAATTTTGATGTTTGGCACTCTTGAGAGTGAAAGGGTTAAACAGCGGTTTTCTTAGCACCGTTAAATATTCGTTTAAACAACCTAAACATTTAATAATTGTCCCCGATAATATCCGTTTGAGCACTGATACGTGTGAAGACATGGGTAAAAGTATTTCCTTCAAAACATATTACACTCCCTCGACAAAAAATCATCTACAATGTAAAAACTGCGACATTCATCGTGACTTTCACTAACTTCCCGGAATTATATCGTTTCCCATCTTTTTACTTAGTCTACTTGACTAGGAATGAAGTGCAAGTATGACATTTTGAGATACCACTATAGCAATATAATGCAATGCAATTTCAAAAGTTCTGTAAGTTTCAGCTCTGAAAGTGGAGAGTAAGCCCATAAGTCTTTCCTAGTATTTTCGTTAAATCATTCGATTCTGAGGTGCTAAAATAAAGGACAATAATGTGAGCCCACCAAGGGAGTGGAACCCCTAATCTTTCAGAAACCGGTCGGACGCTCTAACCAAATAATCCGACTGGGAGACTCGTAGCGAGCTAATTATATGTCATCATAAACCCATAAGTGGGTTGAAACATGCAACTGTCTCTTGTACGCTTCAAAACAAGCTTCCGATTATTTTTTTTGATTATTACAGCCATATTTGGAAAATCAAGATAAAAATATTAACCAATCAATTCGCTAGAACAACGTGCTTCCAATCACGAGGGACCGCGGGGTTTCCAAATATGGTAGTGAGCAAAAAATGAATATTCGAAAGCTGTGAATGCGCGTTACACGTTTCAACCCACTTAAGGTTCAGGCCAGGATCAGCAAAAAAAAAAATAGCAATGTCGAAAGCGTAATGTGTGTGTTAAAGACAATTTGTTTGTATCACCACACATGATGGTTTATTTTTTATCACCACACATGCCGATCCTAGCAGTATAAAGGCCGCCGTGTAGTATGGGGCGCCATGTGTTTCAAAATTCATACTTTTTCTCACAAAGTTGTTGAAATGAACACATTTTATGTGAAATGAATACAAAGCCTATTGAAATGCCAATATTTGTAATGAAAAGTATGTGCCCAAGATGAATCACCTACATATAGTCTGAAAGTTGTACTACATACACTGAAATCTTCGGGTATCAGCTCGAAATATACTCTGTTACTACTACAACTTTGCACCAGGAGTCTGAATTTTCTCCATATTCTCAATGCAAATCTTGTAAACTTTTCACTAAGCTTTTCGCACTGAATCTCACGCTGTTGCACATTTTCTCAGTATGTGCAGTGAACAAGTTTTCAGTGTACTTTGCGAACAAATCTTAGCATCATAATACTTCATGTGATTTTCTGCTCTCTGTTTAGCAGAAATCGTGTTATGTTAGAAAAAAAGTGAGGTGTAGAGGATTTACATAACTTAATTGTCACAATCCCGTTCATGTGCGTCCCAGTCTTGATGTTTTTCGCGGTAAAGTTAACGCTGAACATCCAATAGGCTATTTCCGAGTTGCCTTTAGCCTCTCTTTCAAAGCGAGACTAGGTGCGAAACCTTTCATATGAAAATGAGTTTTAATTCTCATGCAAATAGGTTTTATTTGCATGTGAATGAAAACTCATTTTCATATGAAAGGTTTCGCACCTAGCCTCGCTTTGATAGAGAGACTAAAGGCAACTCGGAAATGGCCTATTTCGATTTGAATAATAAAAAGCAGGTCCGGACAGTGAATTTTAAACCATGCGGTTGAAACTGTTTTAACTTCAAAAATCTTTGTTATATTTACTTATTTATCCATGTATTTATTCTGCGTGACAAATTAGCGCAATGCAGGTGACGTTCTAAACGCTGTCATAACACGTGGTGTTTGTATAGAGAGCAGTCAGTGTTGTGGTCAAAACTGGTGCAGCTTTGCGTCGTTCTTCGATTTTCAATAAGGGACAAAAATTGCGCGCTCGTTTCTCAGGGTTCTTTCTCAAACCGCAATAGAGATGTGTTTTAAATGTTTGGCTCACTGCAAGGTCATTACAGACCGCAGCATATACATTTATCTAATGTATCATAATTATTTATTTACTCATTTTTGGCGCTCCGTTGCGTTTCTTCGACAGTCTCTCCTACTGTTCGTTCGTTTTCTATATACAACGTAAACGGGCTTTTAACGTTCATGTTTGTCAAGATGACTTATCCGGCAGGCCTCACTTCAACAATTACAATTGCTTTTCCCTAAAAAGCGAATTCCTTCAGACTCATGGCAGTACACTAAGTCTGTGGCGAGTTTTTACAGAAAGTCTTCACGGGAAGTATGTTGTATTTCATTTCTGGCCGAAAACTCGGCATTTTATTCATTTGACAACATGAGTGCCTAAGATGATTTTAGTTTTATCTAAATTCGAAAATATATTCTTTGACGCCTCAGCATGTCAAGCGAAATGAAACTTTTTTTATTGGTTAATTTTAAATTGAATATTCTCAGAAACTCCGGGTGGTAGCCAGTAATACCGGGGTAGTGTAAAATTATAGTCAGTCAATTTTTCAAACGACACTTTAAATTAAACCAAACCAATCAGAGAGCATTCAAGCATGCTTTATATTTGCCCACTAAACATGAATCATCAAGTTGGCAGTCAAACTATTCGATTATTTGTCAATTTTATTTGTTTTTGCTATTTACATCTTATTATGCATCTAGAGTGGTTGTTTAACTTTTTAATTTACAAAGAAAATAACTGTTGGGGACTGTTAAGATCTTTCGCGTCATCTTTTTATGCGCATCATCACTGCGCACATATTTCATGTCGTAATGACATGTCATGAGTTGTACGAAAGAGCGAGGGGAAAATCTAAACACATAAAGGCTGGTAACAGTTGCGTTAACATTGCTTAGATTTTAAACTCGCCTGGATGATCGGTGACCCTTACTTTTAATCGATAGTTCGGTTTCTTTACTAATTTTCTACATTTTTTGAGCAAATAAACATCTGTGTTGTGGAAGGTTGAATATTTATTTTTCTACCCACGCGCCAACGAATTCTGCTCACATTAAAGTGCCTATCACCCCTAGAAAGTTATTTTGAGAATCAACTGTATGTATGTACATTGAATAGTTGAATGGTAAAATATTTCTTGTTTTGAACGTCGTGTTGGTGAGTTTTTAAATATAGAGATTTGAATTTACAAAATGCTAATTAGATGACATCAACCCGGGAATCAT
The DNA here is from genome assembly GCA_022457155.1 of Cladopsammia gracilis. Classification (NCBI taxonomy): domain Eukaryota; kingdom Metazoa; phylum Cnidaria; class Anthozoa; order Scleractinia; family Dendrophylliidae; genus Cladopsammia; species Cladopsammia gracilis. Next base: position 160,529 of record JAJGOT010000401.1, on the reverse strand, counting down.
TTATTATACAACTACTTGTTTACACCTCCAAGCAATATTTTTTTTTGCGAATCAATTGACTATCCACAGTTTATTTTTAGTATTTATCAAATTAATTATCCTCAAGCTGTAAACTGCGCATTGTAAATTGGCATAGAAATAATGGCAAATTCACGGGTTGACGTCATCTAATTAGCATTTTGTAAATTCAAATCTCTATAACTCACAAACGCGACGTTCAAAACAAGAAATATTTTACCATTCAACTATTCAATGTACATAGAGTTGATCCTAAAAATAAGTTTCTAGGGGTGATAGGCACTTTAACTGTAAACTTAGAAGAATGGCACTACAGTTGAAATTATTTACTCGATAAGAAGACTCACTTACTCAAAATTTGACTAAGAAAATTTGTCTTCAGTGACTCATCTTCCATAATTGCGGGCGACAAGAGGAGCCCGCAATCCTAATATCAACATTGCTATTACAAACGCATGCGCGGCAGTTATGTAGTTTGGCCCTGACTCGAGTTTTGCTATATTCGCGTGGACTTCCACTACGAATGTATGAAATGCCAAGAACGCAATTTTATCACGCGCATCACGTGTATTTGGACCTTGGATCGCGTTAAGGACGTTCGCGCGAAAATCTTCTACAAGACAGATTTTTTTCAAACTTATGTTACTGATGTCAGAAATGCCAAAAAATTGGGGGTCACCGAATTGATTTAAGAGATATAGTACTGTGTAGAAATATACCCTGTTTTTGAAAAGTTAGTCCTCGTAACATGACATGGTGTCCATGGCTTTTAGTTAAACAATATCAAAGATGAATCGCTGGGGAGAAACTATTATATTCAAATGTTATCTAAGTGGGCCTGATTCGTATATAATTCGAACTGTTTTCAACCTTTAAATGAGTTAACCCTTTAAAGAGGGCATTCGGAAACAACATACAGCTGAGATATGAGTGCAATTCGACGTCGCTTGGATAAAAAATGAAAAAAAAAATCAAACTTCTACAAGACAGATTTTTTTTCCTTTTTTCACGAACTGTAGATAATCGGTAAAGAAAGTGATATATGAAGAAAAAAATAGGGGTCACCGACCATCCAAGCGAGTTAAATCAAAGCAAAGTTAACGCAACGGCTACCATCCTTATTGTGAATAGATTTCTTCCTTTGCGCGCGCGCTCGTGCATGACGTTGCATGGCGTTGCGACATGGATTGTGTGCGCAGTAAGGATGCGCATAAACAATTGGAGCGAACGTCCTTAGACTCACACGTAGCAGCAGCGCCGTCCAATCTAAATCAAGTGTGTCAACCTGGGACGTTTCCTGTTTATGTCGCGTAATGGATGTCATGATATATTATATATATCATTGGAAACATGATAATAATAATAATGGTCCAGTTTTGTTAACAAATACTCTACCAGTGCACATACTAACCAACATTAATTGTATTTGTATCAATGGAAACCTGATAATAATGGTCCAGTTTTGTTAACAAATACTCTACTGCACATAAACTAGTATTCGTTATCTTTGGCTGCGGATGGCCAGGATGGAAATGAATTGCAACATGAAAAAATTGGCCAATTTTTTCAAGTTCCTTCCAAGTGTCGTGGAAAAAACACAGAAAAACTGATTAGATTGATTATGGTTTGTTCTTCCTTGAAGAAATCAGTTGATATTATCTTCTTGGTGTTCTAAGAGGAATTTTTATTTGAGCAAAGGTACTTTATCAACTGTTTGGTGTATTTGACCAAAACACAGCAAACTCTACGTGATAATGCTTCTTTAAGGCAGAAGGGAACACATAAAAATAAAAATAAATAGGGAAGGGTCATTTTATTTCACAGAGATCCAGAAATTTCCACCGAGCTCATTCCCACTGAAAGAAAAATAGTTCCTTGGTAACCTACAAGATAAAACAAAAACGCTGACAGTTTAGCAAAATTAATAGTATGTGAAGTGATATTTATCTTATCTCGTTCCCCATTAAACAAGAATCCTACACAGGCAATGAGCGAAACCAAAATCATGCAAGAGGAAAATTTCCCTTCCCCGGATGGTCCTTCCTTTATCACGTGATCAGTCCAAACATATTTTTTTAAAAAAAATGGGTGTTTCTTGGTGTTGCGGAAGCCATTGTTGGTTAGCTTTTGTGTTGTGGTGTAGGTATTGTTCAGTGTCTTTAGAATCTTTTGTTTTAGGTTATTTGGTGATCACACCATCCGCAACACCAAGAAACTACCAAAAAAATTAAATAAATAGAGGTTCTTCAGCGAAACGCTGAATAAATTGTTTATTATAGGACAGTTTTCTGCTCTTAAATCTAAGATTTTTAACGAGTTTTTCTTAGCGTGCGGTCAGAGCAGGCCCGTAGCAGGGGGAGGGGCCTGGGGGGCCCGGGTCCCACCAGAAATTCTGGAAAGTTTAAATAAAACTACTTGTTGTTAGATATAGTTTTCATTCATTCGAAATCCAAACAAATATTTACTGCAACCAATGTTCTTCTAGGAAAACCCGAAATAAACAAAACAAATCGAAATTCACCAGTCACATCAGCGTATGAAATCTGAGCGACTTTTGAAACAAAGCTGACAATGTGAGTCGCGCTTTGCAGGATTCATCCACTTCAGCAGCTCAACGGAACAGACTTGCCCAGGATTGAAAACTTTATCGAAAGATAGAAGTGATACTTCATTTCATCTGTTTTGGCTCGAATTCACCCGTATCTCGGATTCTAAATGGGTTAAACCCATATCATCTAAATTTAGAATTACGGGTTCCACCCAGGTTAAATGATCATCTGTGCCAGCTCACATGACAAAATGGCTCCCATTATTATTATTTAGACCAATCATCGTTCAGAATAGAATGTGGCCAAACTGAAATCATAATGGCGGACGAATTTTCTCGGTGTTTTTAATATTTTGGATTCGCTTTTCGCTTTATTGTTTAATATTTTCCCGGTCACGAAGCGTCTAAAGCCTGAATCTTTTAAAGCAACGTTTATTGACAGAAGAGGATCGAGAAGGCAAGATATTTCAGTGTCCTTAGACCGCCACAATAGATGCGGCTCCGCTGCAGAATTGCCCTCAGCTGCACGACTGTCATGTGGAGGATGTAGGCGACACTGCTGATTTTCTGCAGCATTCGGTGACTGCTCGCGAAAATCGCCGAAAACAGGAACAAATAAAGTGGAATGAGGTTAGAGATCGTGTTGTTGTCTGTCTGTTTGATGCCACGAAACGGCAGCCCTTAAAATTAGAAGCAACAAATAATTACTATTAATAATTACATAGGTAAGTTAACTTATGTCAGTTGAACCTGCCAAAAATTTAGCCAGTTTTCAAAATCCGAGTTTTATTTGCTATCTGTATTATACCTATATCGAGCGGCCACCTGTATTTAAGTGGACACTTTCTGAACTACCAATTATATACAGAATGGGCTGAATTATTTTAATATACCTTCACTGTCTTGAATTGGCTTTGGTAAATATATAGGTTATTCAGTGGAAAGTTGTGTAATACGGCTGGGTATCTTTACGAGTCAGTTTCTATTTTTTCAAGCCTTTTATTGGCGAAAATGCCCAACTGTATTACACAACTGTTTGCTAAATAAATTGTTATTATATGACAGTCATTTCAGAAATCTAAGTTTTTGAATTTTTTTCTCGAGCACGTGTCCAGAAGAATGTAATAACTTGTCATATTTGCCCTCGTTTTGGTGTGTATTTCCACTCAAAACTTCTGACGTATAATAAACAGGTGTTATTGAACTGGCGTGAAGTCTGTTTTTGGGGAAATATTGGTCGATTTCAAAACAAAACACCACAAATTTTATCAGACTTCACTTTGCAATGCATAGACCAAATTCAAACAAACAGAATTCCAGCAGATATAGAAAAACTGCTTATCACAAAAGAAGCGTACTGGAGTGCACAGTTATTTTCTTTCACGCCTTTCGGCGAAATAAAAGACGGGAATTCCATTCAAAAAATCATACCCATTACACTTAAATTCAAAGAATTTTTATCACCAGGTTGCGAGTTACTATAAAGAAATAAAAGAGGCACCGAGTGCATTATTGAGTATATAAGCACGCGGGAATTTTTAAGAACACAAGAGAAGTGCAGAGAAGCACGAGCCAAAGGCGAGTGCTTCTCGCACTTCTCGAGTGTTCTTAAAAATTCCCAAGTGCTTATATAACTCATCAATGCACGAGGAACAAGTTTTTTTTTTTATTTCTTTAATAAAATAAAAACCCTTACAATGAGCCTTACGTCACATGTGTGCTTTATCGAGTTATAATGAACTTGGTTTAACCAATCATAGGGCGCGCATTTCCTTGAGCATTTTATAATGATTAATATTTTTATTTTGTTTGTTATTAGTAATTGTTGTTGTTTGTGATGGCCTTGGCATTTGGGTACCCTATTCAAGGAACCCGGTAAGACGTGCTGGTCTTGTCAATTGACATTGACCTATATGATTATGTAGGAGCCCTGAATGGGGAACTTGTTGCACTGAGGCAATTATATAATAGTTACATAATAGTAACTATAAAATTTGATTGTTGTTTTCGTAGTAATTTTAATTTCTATTGTTAGTTTGGTGTAGCTCATTAGGGGCAGATCTAGGGGGAGGGTGCAGGGGGTGCGACCCCCCCCCCCTCCCCCCGAGATCACCTGCGGTTTTCTAATACAACTGGTATTCTGCAAAAAAAAAAAAAACGATGTGAAAAAAAAAACATTCCTTAGTGGTGCACCCTCTCCTAAAAAAAATCCTGGATCCACCCCTGCTCATTAGTATCTTTTATAGCACTCATTGTTTCCTTTTTGTCTATTTTCTTAATCACTCCTATTAAATTGTATTATTGTTGTGAATCCGCTTTCAATTTGTTACATAATTTGTCAGTAGTTTAGCATTAGGTCATTGTTGTATAACCGTATTTAAGTCCCGTTTTTTTAATATCAAAAGTTGTCCATTTTTGGTCTTTTTAACTAATTTATATATAAAAAATACAATGAATGAGTTTCATCTGTCACCTCTGTTCAGTTGATTAAATATGTCGGGGACCTGATAGTGACTTTGGATCAAATGGTCGATGTGCAAGCTTGGCTGGCGTCATTGTATAATTGTGTTCTTAGACAAAACACTTTAAGCAGTAAAATTATTATACAAATGTTAAATAAATTAATAATGATAAAAAAACAATTTTCTTCGTCCCAAATGTGAGGTTCTTTTTATACCAGTAAAATGTCTGTTTGCAGTATACATACATGTACATTATGAACCCGCTAGTCTTCATTTGATTAATGCAATATATTAAAGAAATAAAAAACGCACCGAGTGCATTATTGAGTTTTATAAAATGCTCAAGGAAATGTGCGCGCTATGATTGGTTAACTCGATAAAGCACGCGCGTGACGTAAGTTTCATTTGAACCGTTTTTATTTTATAAAAGAAATAAAAAAATTGTTCCTCGTGCATTATTGAGTTATATAAGCACTTGGGAGTTTTTAAGAACACTCGAGAAGTGCGAGAAACACTCGCCTTTGGCTCGTGCTTCTCTGCACTTCTCTCGTGTTCTAAAAATTCCCGCGTGCTTATATAACTCAATAATGCACTCGGCGTGTATTTTATTTCTTTAATATGAGCACGCGGGAATTTTTAAGAACACGAGAGAGGTGCAGAGAAGCACGAGCCAAAGGCGAGTGCTTCTAGCGCTTCTCCAGTTTTCTTAAAAAGTTACCAAGTGCTTAATATATAACTCATCAATGTACGAGGAACAATTTTTTTTTTATTTCTTTTTTAAAATGAAAACGGTTATAATAAACCTTACGTCACGCGCGTGCTTTGTCGAGTTATAATGAACTCGGTTTAACCAATCATAGCGCGCGCATATCCTTGAGCATTTTATAAATGTATAAGTTTGGAGAGCACGAGAGAAGCGTAAGAGTTGCTTGAGGCGATAGCCGAGAGCAACTCTAGCTTCTCGAGTGCATCCATAACTCGATAGATGCACAGCTTAAAGCATGAACCAATTGTTTATAACATAGCGAAAGGAAAAGAAAAAAAAAATTGATCGCATGACTGAACGAAAAAAGGCGCGAAAATTATTGCCGCGTATCGCAGTTCGAATGACAAAGCTGTTCAAACCGCTTGATCTGGAAAAAATCGAACAAGCACAATTTTCTGAAAATGCCTTCTAATAATTGACTTTGAAATATAGTATGTGCTTTATGCTTCCTTTAAAATGTTCCTGAACGTTGTTTGAAGCGGATTGGAACCGAAAAATTTTACTACGCGGCTGTAGGAACTAAAACGAGCAAGTTTGTATTTTTCCGCATCACGGGCTGTTGTTTGTGCAAGTTTTGTCGAACTCGGTCTGCTCTGTGGAGAAATGGTTCATGAACTGTTGTTACTTGAACAAAGAACAACTTATGCTTTCAGTATGGATTGACTTCCGACTTGAAATGTGTGGACTAAAGATGCGAGTTCTTTAGCGAATGGTCCATGTCAAAACAACAACAAGAACAATTCAACTCGCTTAAACTTGTAAAATAAAACCTAATTTTCTTGAAAGCTGGCTGCTAAAGGAAGGGACTAAAAAGCTACATCGAGTGCAGGTAACGTTTTGTTAACGTTAATTTGTGTCAAAATGTATTAATTTTTGACTGCCTTGATTGTAGTTTTTCAAATCGGATAGCTTTTCGCTCTGTTCAGTCGCATGCTTGTTCAGTTTGTTTTTTAATTCTGAATTGAAGTCTTTACAAACACGATTCTCCGCCATTTTACTGATGTATTTCATGTTGTCTGTCGTTTTATAATAGGTATAATTTCCGTAGAAAACCTCGGTTTGCTCTCTCCTCCGCAGAGGCCTCCTATAGTCACGCTCCACGCTTGGCAAAAAACGCGCGGAGGCTGGGTATAGGTAAAAAGTCTCTTTCGCTCTTCCCATCGTTCCCCACGCTCGCATTTTCTCTTTTACTGTTCTTTACTGATAGGAACAAATGAGTGAGCGAGAAAAATTATGCTCAGTGGCATTAACACACGTCATTTCTATGATAATTTATTTTATATACGCACGGGCTCGCGTATGAAGCTAACAAATAGATTCCATTTGGCCGTGTGTCTGTTCAGTTGTAGATCACAGATGACGTCAAAATGTGGTAAGAATAAAAAAGTGGCACACGAGCCGCAGGCGAGTGTGTCACTGATGCTCTTACCACATTATGACGTCTTCTGTGATCTATAACTGAACAAACACACAGCCAAATGGAATCTATTTGTTTTTTTATACAATGAACTGAATACTACGTGCTCTGTAATTGGTTCTTGCCTGTGAACCATCAGAGTATAGACGCACGGCTGACGTCATAGAAAAATTGTTTGCTTTGTTTTGTGGCGCACAAATGTGCATGGCGCGCAGTTTTGAATATGTTTGCGAAATTATTCTGGATTGAGTAAGTGAAAGCCTCGAAAAATGTTTAGCAGGAGCTGTTTACGAGCAAGAAAAAGAAGAAACCAAGACGAAAAGTATTCTTGGCGACTCGAAAAATACCTAAACTGGAACAAATCTTCGAACAGTCGAGCACTACGAGGCAAGTTTGTAATTTTACTCTTTTTACTTTTCCGTTCATTGTATAGTTAAAAAGATGCACGCTCGCGTTATTGAATTGGATTGGGCGAATTTCCTAGCTATGTTATAAATATATTGTAAAGGTAACCATCATTCAAAGAGTGTTCCTTTCCATGGGTGTGAGCATCCTATAGTCACCTTAGTACGACTACACCTTTGGCCTGGTACACCTGACATAACAACTACTGCTTTTCTATTTTACGCTTTTGGACATGGCTTTTGACATGTTCATACACTGCAAAGTATCTCTGAGAGATTTACAGATGTTCTTGAGTCAATTGAAATCGGTTAAATTATTTATATATGTTGTCTTACAAACCAGTTAAATTTGTTATTTTCCTTTGTCCCAGGATAATTAACATAATCTCAGACAAAAGAAAAAACAGAATCAAACTGGTTTGAAAATTTTCAAACCAAAGAAAACTTTGAACCACACGATGTACACGTATCACCGTCTTACAACTGCACCGTCATTTATAAAAATACAGACTACAAAAAATATGCTTGAAAGTCATTTACATCAGCCTGGCGTAAAGGGGTGGGGGTTAATAGATTGCTCGTTTAACCTTGTCTTTTAACCTTGTCTTTGAATAAAATGACATGTGGTGTCTGGTAAATACTGCCGCGAAAGCTGCATCTACCAGGAAAATTCTCTGTTCTTATATTAAGTGGTTATGTAGCAGACATTCTCTATTCATATTTCGACAAAACGGCGTGGTTCTGGTAATTTTCTTCGAGGTTGACATAATTCAGCGTGCTAAAAGGCGAACTGATAACTACCCATTTACATATATAGACCGCAATCACTGCATGTTAATAATCCATGCGAGGCAGCGTGTCATGTGTGCAAAAGGTGCCGTGTTTTTATCTTGTTTTTATCTTGTCCAATCTCGATCTCAATCCACGCTCAATGGACCTCGCCAAACATCCAGAATGAGCTACTGGGGAAAACCGAAACGTCAGTACTGCTTCTCCGCCATCGAAACCAGAGGATTACCATCGTGCCAACACATTTTTCACCTCTATGAATAAGGTCTGAAATTGAGAATCGGTTCAGTGGAAATGACCAAGATGTTCTTTGTGCGTTGGGTGACATCAACCTTAGTGATTCGCCCACCAGTGATAGCTTTGACCTGGTTGCCAGGTACTATAACCTCGACAAGGAGCTACCCCAGGCAAACCAACTGTTCAGTCATTTCAAGACAGCACACGTGGAGAGATCAATAAAAACAGCTGCAGAAATCACTGAATTATTGCACGAAAACAGCCTTTATGAAATGACCCCATAGTTCTCGAAGGTCGCGTCCACTCTGGGCGTCATGCCCGCAACATCATGCTCAGCGCTAGCGGAGCACTCATTCAGCGGACTCCGGCGCTAAAAGACTTATCTTCGGAGCACGATGGGACAGAATAGACGCGATAGCATTGCTATCATCTGTATTGATCGCTCCTATGGAAATAAAGTCATTGTCAGTATGGACAAGATAATAAACATTTTTGGACAACACCACGGAAGAAACATCTTTTTCTTTTAATAAGTTTTTGATTTTACTAGATTGAGGTCATAGAATGTGAGAGGTTTCCAAAAAAAACTATTTTTCAGAATTATAACAGTTACATTACTTAAAAAAGCATTAGACTTAGGAATTGTAAACGTTTTTGTTTATCATGCAATTTGAGTGAGTTTGTATCCCGATTTCAACAACCACACATTCGGGCATTCTGTAAACTTTTTGGGCAACAAGGTCACCCCCCCCCCCCCAATCCCCCCAAGGCCAAAGGTGCCCCCGTACGCCTATGAAAACGATAGCTTGTCACTGCTATTCAGGATGCTACTATCTTGACATTTGATTCTGTAAAGGATCCTTCTTCTAATTTATACGCCAATGTTCAGTCTTCGCCCACATTTCCGCATGTTATACCCAATTCTACTCGGTGAACGGCCATTGAACTGCATTGTTTGAAGGAGAGGTGTGGAGAAGAAAACTCCCTCTTAACAGTTGAAATGCATAGGCTTGTTTTTTGTATATTTTCTTCGCAAACAAATGACCATTCTTGCGATGGCATTGAATTCAGAGGGAACCGAAAAAGCAGCAAATGTCACCGGACTAAACAATCTGTTTCTTTCCAAACGGACTTAACATGGAAAGCAGCTATACTCCTTGAAATGTCCCTGGGGAGAACTTGTTCCCATTACTCTTGAATAACATGAAATTGCTTTGTCCTACCACGAGTTTGTGAACACCAACATGCCTGAAGTGGATGACCGGTGTGCCAGGATGAAACCTCCACAACCGGGAGTTGAGCTATTGACGTTTTAAAACCCCGCCGTTTTGGTAATTTGCCGTCAAATCGTCCCTTTATGGGTGAGCTTGGATGAAATATCGGACCTTATTCGCATACATTTCTTAAAATCCCATTTTGAGTTTTATGCGAAATAGTCCGCCTTTTTCGTCATTTCCCGTCAAATCGTTACTTTATGGATGAGCTTGGATGAAATATTGGACCTTATTCGCATACATTTTTTAAAATCCCATTTTGAGTTTTATGCGAAATAGTCCGCCGTTTTGCTCATTTCCTGTCAAATCGTTACTTTACTGGTGAGCTTCGATGAAATATTGGACCTTACTTCGCATACATTTATTGAAATCCCATTTTGAATTTTATGCGAAATAGTCCTCCGTTTTGGTAATTTCCCGTCAAATCTTTACTTTATGGGTGAGCTTGGATGAAATATCGGACCTTATTCGCATACATTTCTTAAAATCCCATTTTGCGTTTTATGCGAAATAGTCCGCCGTTATCGTCATTTCCCGTCAAATCATTACTTTATGGATGAGCTTGGATGAAATATTGGACCTTATTCGCATGCATTTATTGAAATCCCATTTTGAGTTTTATGCGAAATGGTCCTCCGTTTTGGTAATTTCCCGTCAAATCATTACTTTATGGGTGCGCTTGGACGAAATATTGGACCTTATTCGCATACATTTCTTAAAATCCCATTTTGGGTTTTATGCGAAATAGTCCGCCGTTTTGCTCATTTCCTGTCAAATCGTTACTTTACTGGTGAGCTTGGATGAAATATTGGACCTTACTCGCATATATTTATTGAAATCCCATTTTGAATTTTATGCGAAATAGTCCACCGTTTTGGTCATTTCCCATCAAATCGTTACTATATGGGTGAGGTTGGACACAATATCGGACCTTATTCGCATACATTTATTGAAATCCCATTTTGAATTTTATGCGAAAAAGTCCGCCCTTTTGGTCATTTCCCGTCAAATCGTTACTTTATGGGTGAGCTTGGATGAAATATCGGACCTTATACGCATACATTTCTTAAAATCCCATTTTGAGTTTTATGCGAAATAGTCCGCCCTTTTGGTCATTTCCCGTCAAATCGTTACTTTACGGGTGCGCTTGGATGAAATATTGGACCTTATTCGCATGCATTTATTGAAATCCTATTTTGCGTTTTATGCGAAATAGTTCGCCCTTTTGGTCATTTCCCGTCAAATTGTTACTTTATGGGTGAGCTTGGATGAATTATCGGCCTTATTCGCATACATTTATTGAAATCCCATTTTGAGTTTTATGCGAAATAGTCCACCGTTTTGGTCATTTCCCATCAAATCGTTACTATATGGGTGAGGTTGGACACAATATCGGACCTTATTCGCATACATTTATTGAAATCCCATTTTGAGTTTTATGCGAAATAGTCCACCGTTTTGGTCATTTCCCATCAAATCGTTACTATATGGGTGAGGTTGGACACAATATCCGACGTTATTCGCATACATTTATTGAAATCCCATTTTGTCCAGAACTGGGGACTATTACGCACAAAACTCAAAATGGGATTTGAACAAATGTATGGGAATAAGGTCAAATATTTCATCTAAGCGCATCCTTAAATTAACGATTTGACGGCAAATGACCAAAAGGGCGGACTATTTCGCATAAAACTCAAAATGGGATTTTCATAAATGTATGCGAGTAAGGTGCAATATTTATCCAAGCGCGACCACAAAGTAACGATTTAACGGCGAATGACCAAAACGGTGGACTGTTTCGCACAAAACTGAAAATGGTATTTCAATAAATGTATGCGAGTAAGGTCCAATATTTCATCCAAGCGCACCCATAAAGTAACGATTTGACGGCGAATGACCAAAACGGCGGACTGCTTCGCATAAAACTCAAAATGGGATTTTCATATTAAATGTATGTGAATAAGGTCCAATATTTCATCAACGCTCACCCATAAAGTAACGATTTGACGGCAAATTACCAAATAAAACGGGGGACTATTTCGCACAAAACTCAAACTGGGATTTCAATACTGAAATGTATGCGATGGTCCAATATTTCATCTAAGCGCACCAGTCGGTCTTTTTTGATTCGGGCGCTGCTAGGAAATGCTTTTTAGGCCAAAGTTCGAGAAGCGGTACGGCGTTTGTCGGATCAGAAAACTGCTGGAAGATGCATGCCTTTTGTTAGTAAATCGGTATTTAAGAATCAAGTCCTAAAATTTATCCGCTCTCGCACGCTTCAAGTCACTGTCAAAATCGCATGTGAGCAAAAACAACACATAAGTATTTTGACTCAGTAATTATTGATGAATATTCCCTTCTGCGAATAATTGTTAATTATACCAAGAAATTGTCATTAAATATTCAGTATATAGCAGTGACCACACAAGCAGAGCACGATAAGCCTGCGGTTTGGCCCGATTTTCCGCCACATTTCTTTTTCACCAGCTGCGTGATTCTGCTAAAATTTGGTTTGGCTAAAAGTACCTTACTGCTATGGGTTTAAAACAAAAAGGAAACAGAAACAATGTTTATCATGTTAGTTCCCGTCAGTATTTGGTGCATGCAGCAATTTTCTACTTTTACCTTTCCGGGGTTTTAAAACGTCAATAGCTCAACGCAACTCAACTCTACTTGCATGACAGGCGCTTTATGAGCTAAGCAGGGCGAGCTACATGTAACTATTTCGCGCGAAGCAGGAGAGCTCGTCTTGCGCTTCGCGCGAAATGCTTCGCTCGCCCCGCTTGGCTCATGAAGAGCCTTTTCATGCAGGCTAAGTCAACTCAACTCAACTCATTCTTCATCGATAATTATTGTACATTTTAATGACTGGCCCACAGGTAGCTGTTGCTAATCTAGGCGGGCCAGTGATACTAAATGAAAGTAGCATACAGTAAGATAAATGAAGAAATAGACAAGTGAAGAAAGAAGGATAAAAAATACCAAGATGAAACATAACAAGTAAACGGAGCGGACTGTTTTTCTATTTTTATAATTATCCAACTACTCCTGCTTTTCTAATTATTATTGGATTTCAATATATTCATCTTCTTTTTCCAAGATATAAAAAATCCGTTTGAAAAGGAACTTTTTGAATATTTTCTTTTAGGCGGATCTGTTATAGGGCATGGTATTTCTTTCCACAGTTTTACACGAAGTCCAGAAAAGGAACGCTTTTGTATCTCTAATCTGGCGCTTTTAATGTAAAACTTTCCGGAGGCGGATGGCAGTGTATTGTATGAATGGATATTGAAGGTTTTCTCAAATAAATATAACACGTGTAATGGTGCATAATTCTTATTGATATCGTGCATTAAATTTGCTATAAACTTGTAGTAAAGAAAAGTTATAGGTAAAATATTAGCGTCGACGAATAAGGGAATTGCATGATCGCGTGTCTGTGTAACACATCATACGAAGTACTCTTTTCTGGAGAATTATATTTTTATTAAGGCAAGTTTTGCATGCCTGACACCAGGCAGCAAGACCATATGTTAAGTAATAATAATAATTTCGAAATTAGCTGGTAAAGTTTTTTTTAACGAATCCATATTGCTAAGAGTATGCGCCACTTTAAATAAAGTGTTGTATTGTATTGTATTGTAACTTGAAAGAATAGACATGACTACGAGGTTTAGGGGAATAAACCATATAAACCCGCTTATCATTCCCCTAAGCCTCGTAATGATGTCTATTGTTTCATATTGGATTTTCATTTATCGAAATTGGGCTCTTGAAATAATTAGTGTATTGCTCTCCTTGATCATCAACTGCACAAATGATCCCGTCTCCCTGTTGTGGAGGTTTCATTCTGGCACACCACTCATTCGTCACTATCACATTCGAAGTCCGAATCTGGATAATAATCTTCTATGCTTTCGATGCATTTACCCACTTCAGGCATGTTGGTGTCCAGAAACTCGTGGTAGGACAAAGCAAGTTCGTGTTATTCAAGAGTAATGGGAACGAGTTCTCCCCATAGACATTTTCGGCAAGGAGTGTAGCCGCTTTTCATATTCAGCTCGTTTGGAAAGAAACAAATTGTTTAGTCCAAGGGTGACTTTTGCTGCTTGTTCGGTTCCCTCTGAATTCAATGCCATCGTAAGAATGGTCATCTGTTTGCGAAGAAAAGATACAAGCCTATGCATTTCAATTGTTAAGAGGGAGATTTCTTCTCCACACCTCTCCTTCAAACAATGCAGTTCAATGGCCGTTCTCCTTGTAGAATTGGGTATAGCATGCGGAAATGTGGACGAAGACTGAACATTGGCGTATAAATCAGAAGACGGATCCGTTACAGAATCAAATGTCAAGATAGCAGCACCCTGAATAGCATTGCGACAAGCTATCATTTTCTTCACGTTGTCGGTGACCTTTGTTATTTGCTTCGATAACTTTATCGCAATGGCTTGACCGTCTGAATTAAAAGCGACAAAGAGACATTGGTATAAAACAATAACAATGGAAACTGAGGCAAATACCATAAAAGCTCAATTAAGCTTCCCTTTGGAATTCACATTTTGTAATAAGCCCTCCTATATCTATTAACACCCCACCCCACCCCTTTACGCCAGGCTGATGTAAAGGACTTTCAGCAATATATTTTGCCTCACTTTGTAGTCTGTATTTTTATAAATGACGTTACATTTGTAAGACGGTGATACATGTACATTGTATATGTTGTGGTTCGAGTTTTTCTTTGATTTGAAAATTTTCAAAGCAGTTTGATTTTTTTTTTCTTTTGTTTGAGATTATGTTAATTATTCTGCGACAAAGAAAAATAAGAAAGTAAAGTGGTTTGTAAATTTCCATCCGAAAGAAAAATTTGAACCACAACATACATAACCGATTTCTTGTTGTGTTGTAGTTCAATTTATTTCCTCTAAGATTTGTTATTTGAAATAAGCCCCCTTTCTTGAGGCCTAACATCAAACAAGCCTCCCTGTGGTTCTGTGGTGGAAAAGATGTTGTGGAGAGGACTGTTTGACAAAAGCCCCAGGAAAGAATAACCCCAGTTTCAGGCATCACTCTGGAATGACCCCAAACTAATATGCAGTGTACACAGCCAGGTACATACATTGTATGCAGAGTAAATTTAATATTCTTACCATCTTTGGTTGTAAAGGTGGTTTCTTTGACTCAAGAACATCTGTAAATCTGTCAGAGATACTTTGCAGTGTATGAACATGTCAAAAGCCATGTCCATAAGCATAAAATAGAAAAGCAGTAGTTGGTCTGTCAGGTCAACCAGGCCAAATGTGTAGTCATACTAAGGTGACTATAGGATGCTCACACTGGTGGAAAGTAACACTCTTTGAATGATGGTTACCTATACATACATATGTATTATTTGCATTAATAAAATGAAGACTAGCAGGTTCATAATGTACATGTATGTATATTGCAAACAGACATTTTACTGGTATAAAAAGAACCTCAGTGTGCACTTGTGACAAAGAAAATTGTTTTTTATCAATATTTATATTAATTTATTTTACATTTGTATAATAATTTTACTGTTTAAAGTGTTTTGTCTAAGAACACAATTATACAATGATGCCAGCCAAGTTTGCACATGGACCATTTGATTCAAAGTCAGTACCAGGTCCCTGACATATTTAATCAACTGGACAGAGGTGACAACACATATTTAATTTATCAACTGCAATTACAGGGTTGATAAAACTCATTCATATTTTGTGGTTATCATCACTTGGACAGAGTGCTCAATACATGGTAAAAGTGAAAAACAGTTCACCTCCACTGACTGTCAGCCAACTGTCGGCCGACAAATAACCAACAGTTTACCGACACAATTTCACACGATGATCGCCACCACCCCCCAAAAGAGACAACAATTATAAATAAGCTGAAAGTGTTGACTTACCGGTTGTTAGGATAGTTCACTCATGTCAGCAACCGTTATGCTTCGTAGATTTAACAAGATTTAACAGACTTGAGGTCAAACTTGGGTCCAAATTCATTACACATTGCCATTTCCTTCGCCGTGGCAAGGTATGGAGGAAGACCGGAGTGCCTTGAAAATGACCAATAACTATTTTCTATTTGGGTTTATAAACTCATCCCAGGCTTCACAAATTAGAGTACCAAATTGGTCAGCAGAATTACAAATATTAACAAGCCTAGTAAATACCGTATTTCCTCGAATAATAGCTGGGGGGGGGGGGGGATTTTTTTTTTTCGCACCAAAAGGGGGCGATTATTCAAGGGAAAGCTATTATTCGAGGGAGGCGATTATTTCAAATATTGCTCACTGGAAGTCGTGCCCTAAATATTTGGTTTTATTATCCCATTAAATCAAAAAATAATCACATCAAATAAACTGAACATGGGCTTTTTAAGTGTTTCATAGAAAAAACTGTAACAAAACTTATGCTTTTGTAACTATTTTCTCCGTAGATACCACTTCATACTCTTCAGTTATTTGCAATAGCTCTGATGAAATTCTTTGTTTAATTTCAGGGGGTGGCGGTGGGGGGGGGGGGGGGGGGTTGGTGGTGGGTGTGGTGGGGGAAGCACTTTCAAAATATCTTGCACTACTATTTGAGAAGAACAGAAGGAATTGTTCCATGGTACAACACAAACAACAAATGAATAAAAGTGATCACAACAATTCTTACCGGTTATTCATGGCTGCCATGAGACAAGAGAGAGCGAGGTGTTGTATTTTTGTGAAGCCTGGGATGAGTTCATAAACCCGCAAGAGATTGGCCCAAAAAAATGGCGGAGGGAAAGAAAGCACAAATAGAAAATAGTTATTGGTCATTTTCAAGGCACTTCAGTCTTCCTCCACACATTGCCATGGAGAGGGAAATATGGCAATGTGTGATGAATTTGCACCCAAGTTTGACCTCGAGTCTGTTAAATCTGGTTAAATCTACGAAGCATAACGGTCGCTGACATGAGTGAACTATATGTATCCTAACAACCGGTAAGTCAACACTTTCAGCTTATTTATAATTGTTGTCTCTTTTTGGGGGTGGTCCATAGAGGGGTCCATAGGTGTGGTCCATGGACCGGTCTGTAAGCAGTCCGTGGACCTGGTCCATGCAGGGGGTCCACAGACCGGGGTCAGTTTATTCGGGTCACCCTTCAAATTGTGTACGCTTATTAATCTGAGTTAGATTGGCAAAATTTTTCGGCATTTGAAGCTTGTTGTGTCAGAAATGGCACAAGGTAAAATTTAATTGTAAGCCTTTTTACTAAAAAGGTTGTATCTCTCAATGAATTTCTTCTAGAAATTGTGATTTGTTATCAATGTGTTGAGTTATAAAACAGACTTTATAGTGCTCAAGCTTGCACATTATCGCTTGATTTTAGCCAAATTGGCCTTAACGGCCTCGTCAGCTAAGTATCCGGCAATATAGCACTTCAATTTTGCACTATAACTGTTAAATATTTACCAAAGCAAATTCCAAGACAATGAAGGTATATTAGAATAATTCAGCAGATCCTGTATATAATTGGGAGTTCAGAAAGTGTCCCCTTAAATACAGGTGGTGGCTCGATTAATAGGTATAATACACTGTCAGATAGCAAATAAAACTCCGATTTTGTAAACTGGCTGAATTACGTATATACAGGTTCAACTGACACACCTATGTAATTATTAATAATAAGGTTAATTATATTTGTTGAATATTCATCTCATTTATTTCGTAAGCTTAATCACTTATCATGCTAACATACTGTACCTTCCACAAATCCAGAACACGGTAAGTATTGAGATTGGAGTGGAGATTTCTTGCACCTCAAAGCACAGAAAAGCTTTCGGTATGTGCATCTCATTGGGCCATTCCATTTAATGTCCGCACCCCCCCTATTGAAGGGTAGGGAAATCCTAGGGGGAGGGGAGGGGGCTCAAGAGTCATTTCTGAAGGGGTAACTTTGTCGGAACCTTTGATCAATCAACAACATCTTCCTTTTTCTGAAGGGGGAAATGTGTCGGCACTTTGATCTTTTTTTTTCCTAAGGGGTAAAATTCATAATTACCCCTCAATAGGGGGGGTTGCGGATATTAAATGGAATGGCCCATTACAAAGGCTGCCGTTTCGTGGCACCAAACAGAGGAAAGAAAGTACGAGTCCTCGATTGCTGCATCAACAACACGATCTCTAACCTCACTCCACTTTATTTGTTCCTGTCTTCGGGGATTTTCGTGAGCAGTCACCGAATGCTGCTGAAAATCAGCAGTTTCGCCTACATCCTCCACATGACAGTCGTGCAGCGAAGGCAATTCTGTAGCTGATCAGCCGCATCTAAGTGGCACAGTCTTAGGACAATGAAATATCTTGTCCTCTCGATCCTCTTCTGTCAATAAACGTCGCTTTAAAAGATTCAGGCTTTAAACGCTTCATAACCGGGAAAATAATAAACAAACTCCGACACTGAGAAGCTTCGTCCGCCATTACGGTTTTAGTTTGGCCACATTCTATTCTGAACGATGATTGGTCTGAATAATAATAATGGGAGCCATTGTCATGTGAGCTGGCACAGATGATCATTTAACCCGGGTGGAACCCGTAATTCTAAATTTAGAAGATATGGGTTTAACCCATTTAGAATCCGAGATACGGGTGAATTTTGCAGCGCTGAACCAATGAAGTTCAGGACATTGAAGGCCCGAAGCTACCCAGGAAGCACAAAGCTCCAGTGCGGAAGGAATGGAGAGCAGAATACACATTACTTTCCCCGAACCCCCAAAGATCATTACAAACAAATATATTTTGCTGCGATAAATAATACAACTCAATGCATCTCTTCACGCTTTGATCAAGCGGATTTCAAGATCTACGAGAACGTCCAGGTGCTCCTTTTGAAGTCGTTTGCTAGTGAAGCATGTGATGACGAGTTTACTAAAAGACCTAAAATGGTCAACACGTATGGTGAAGATTTGGATCCTTTCAAGTTAGAAGGGCAGCTACTACTCTTACCCACAACTGCAGATCTAGAGTCTATGGGATTTGACACAGCTCATTCGAACCCTGAAAAGGAACGGCCGTGTGCCGTTCGAAATTAATCGGTTAAAAATATATTCCTTACTGTACGATCAGCCTTTCATTTTATTTGTTAATAATGTTGTCAACTTCTTCCAATCTCTACTTTTAAGTGAAGTTTGCACGCTGGGAAGGTTGCTTCTGGTGATGCCGGCAACAAATGCCGTCAGTGAAAGATCATTTTCTGCTTTGAAGCGAGTCAAAACTTATTTACGATCAACAACCGGTGATTCCAGACTTAACTATTTGATGCTACTTCATGTGCACAAGGATAGGACAGACTCTATGAGCCTCATTGACGCTGCTAACCAATTCTGTGAGAGGCAAGGATAACAGAGAACAGGTCTTTGGCAAATTTCAGTACTGCCAATGATATTGCAGAAAAGTTTTCCTTGGTCTCGAGGTCCGTCCGAAAAGTTTAAATGGCTATTCTAATTATGAAGCGGCGGTGGGAGGTTAGGGGGGGGGGGGGGGGGGGGGTGGCATCTGGTTGTGATCCCTGCACCACTCGGTCGCCCCCCCCCCCCCCCCCCCCACTAATTTATGGCTTGCTACGGGCCTGCAGAGTGTAATAACGTGTCATATTGGAACTCGTTTTGATGTCTAATAATAATGGCTTTTATATGTTTCTAATTTGTTACAGTATTCATGACGATATGCCTTTAAATGAAACTGCAATAGAACACGAACCTTTTAGCCAACGATATATTCATTTCACTCCAATCCATCGGAAATAAAAACTACATGCTTTATACTGTACCTTCAAAATTTTCATATTTTATCTAAAACGTCGGCAAGGGTGACCGTTTCTTTTGCAAAATCTAAATCCGGATTTTTTTACTCAAAATCAGGTTTTGTTTTTGTTCACTAAAATATGAAATCAGGTGATAAATTATCTCGGAGAATTATAGATAAATATTAATTTTAAACCGTATGCTGTGGATTCATGATCTGAGCATTCTGTTACGACGGATCACAAAAGAATACGCACAGCCAGCGGTAAATCGAAACAATATTACATCACTTACTGCTCCACTGAGTTTCTTTTTACCGGCATGTTATGCTTTTTAAAACACCGTATCTTTTGAGCGAAAAATACAAATGATACGCATATATTCATGAAATATGTCATGGCCAAGCACGTGCGTGACTGAACCTTTTTAGGCAAATGCTTGTTTAAGGCAGCAAAGACGCATTTAAAGACAAGTTATATGCTCGAAACTGATATACGGCTTGCGTGCTATTTTCTATGGCTGTGTAAAACCTAGCACAATATTGTTTTTTTTTTTAAGTTGTCATTTTTAAAATCAATTTTACAAATATAATGTCGTTTCTCATGGCACATTGTCAGCATAAACCGATACGTAAAAGCTCTTAGCTTTTTCTACAAGTCACCTGTCAAACTAGTGGTACATGTACTTGATCTAAAACACGCAAAATAATAACTGCACAATGTAGAAATGATCACAGAAAACTAAAAGTTATCAGCACTCTGCATTGTGTTGTTGAAGGGGATCGGATCAGGATTGAATGTATGGTCTCTTAAAAAAAAAAAAAACATTCATTTCATATTTGTTTAAACTGATCTAAGTCGAGTCCTAAGTCCAGAGCAATGCCGGATAGTAACAAACGTTTTTATTTGATATATTCGCCATCAGAAATTATACCAATCTTTACCGGCCCTTAGAACAGAGAACAAAACCTAGGCATAACATTTCTTCCCTCGACATCAATGCCACATTTTCCTTCATTAAGTACGAATTACTCCAAAGCAGTTTACAGAAGCGTGGAGTTTGGCAGATAACCGGGGGGGGGGGGGGGGGGGGAGGGGTGGGAGGGAGTGGGTACGTAGGTATATTAGGGCTCGTTCGATTGACCGTATTCCGGAATAAGAATAAACAGGATAGTCTCTAGGAATTGTTTGTTCAGGTACATTTGGATATAAATCTGTCAAAACATGCTTAAAATACGGCAATAGGAGATGTTTAATATAAACTCTTGTTCATAGGCCATCGTAACTTGATTAAAAATAAAACACAAACTGCGGTGATAAACATGGTAAACCAACGCATTTTATAATAAACTTGACGTTTGGTATGCTAAGCAACATACATTTTCAAAAGTAACCGTTACAGTGTTTGAAAACTGTTTATATAGTTCAAAATAGGGCTCTGGAACCAAGGTTAAGAAAAAAACAATCTTAACAGTAATTTAATAGTACGGACTGTCAGTTCTAAGAAGCTACAGCTAATAAAGCACCAGCTTCTCGCTGCTGACGTTAACCCTATTCAGCCTGGGCTTTTTTTGAGTTTCTGAGCCGCGTGGGGGGAGCACATTGTGCCCCCCCTCGTAGCTTCAAGAACATTAAGGCTATGACAATGAAACCTAGAGGATACATAGTACGTCCAAAACTGTCTCCTTTGCGGTCAGTACAATGGAGCGATGACGTCATATGACATATTTATTAGGTAATTAGTTATACGTCCGCCATCTTGGATTTCTGAAATTTTTTAAAACCTCTTAAAAACCGTCCAAATTCACTCAAAATTAATCAAAACCAATAAATAAACGCTAAATGACGTAAAAAATATAAAAGTTATACCAAAAAAACATTGTTTTTCTTCATTCAAAGGTATAAATATGCAAATTTCAAAAAAACATTGCTGTCAAAATCTTGTTGCCATGGAAACATCAAGTCACGTGATCAAAAAATTGTCATATCAAATTGTTGCCAGATAAATTTTAGGAAAAGTCACAGAGATTGATGGCGTTTGAATACATATTAAAGAAGTTATGAATGTTCAAAGTTTGCGCGGGCACTTTGTGCCCCCCCCCCCCCCCCCCCCAGGGTTAACATTTAAAGAAGGCTGTAGTTCTTGAATAAGCAAAGTCTCGTTGATTTTACAGTGAAAGTCCGTTTTGCCGGACGCTAAAATATCAAAATAACCTCAATTAATGTTGTGACCAGTGATTTTGACATGATCAGCAATGGCTGATGTATGGTCACTTTTAGTGAGGGCCTTGAAATGTTCAGTTTTTCTGTCATGAAGTCTTCGTTTTGTTTTCCCTATGTATAATTCATCGCAATTCCAGCAACCAGCTTTATAGACAACTTTAGACATTTGAGAGAGGTTCAGGCGGTCCTTGTATGGAAAGAAGGATTTGAATGCGGCGTGTGTTCTGAAATATAATTAGAAAAACAACCCCGTTCCTACAGTTCCCAAATATCATTATCCTTTTACCTTACTTAGGTCTTCACAGCAACCACGTCACCAATCACCAATCACTAACCACGTCTTCAATCCTGTGTATACGACTTCTATTCTTGCATCAACCTCAAAATTATATTTCAGAACGCACGCCGCATCAAATCCGAACGCGCCCTTAAAGTTAGTGATCGGGCGGAGCGAAATAGGCTAAGTTGTTAAACCCAAAAAGTCCCCAAAAAATTAGGCTAAAACCAGACGCCCAAAAAGTCCAACGGCCTAAAAAGTCCTTACTAAAATCTTTCAACCAAAGAAAGTCACCACAAATTTTCTTACCCATCGCAAAATTAAAAAAAAAGGCCTTGGCACTTATTCGTCACTAATGTACCTTAGTACCCCACTGGGGGGCAAGTATTAGCCTCGACACTCGATCCGAGCGTATGTAAACGATTACCACCACCTAGCCCTAGCGATTTAAACCAAGCGACAAATTTTTCTTCTCATTCTTCTCAACTACAGTGTATACCCAGAAACACTGACGCGCCAAGCCTCCCCGAAACCAAGTGCAAAAGCTGTGGCAGCTCCTTTTAAATCAACAAAAATCTCGAAATCCACTTCACGCCATAAGCACATTTTAGCATTGTCCTCCTGATTTGAATACACAACCAGGTTTCTGGCCGTGTAAGACTGGCTCGTGATGTACCTGCTGTCATAAGTATACTAGTCAATACATAAACGTTCAGTAGCACAGCAACCGACGAATCGATACTTCTACGCGGGAACACCTCCTATCAATTCAAGCAATAAACGTTGTGTATTTAAATGATTGTAATAATGTGAAATGCAATGATCAATATGTGGATGAAACAGGCAACTGCATTAGAATAAGAGCAAATCAACATCGCTCAGATATCACTACAGACCAAAAGAACATATACCAACAGTTCGACACTTTAGAAAATGCGAATACAGAACTCAGTTTAAATTGACTATACTTGTGACGGTTAGAAACCAAGCCATAGAGATGCGACGAACAGGAGACGGTCACTGAATATAAGCCCGCCGGTGGAAGCCTGTGATAAACTGTTACAATTTAATGACCTTTAATTCAATACATAATAACAGAACATTACACAGTGATGCGCGGATTTGTTTCGTTCTTTGTTTGTGTGTTTGTTTTGTTTTTTTTTTTTTTCACGGTTGTAACTAATATAATTATATTTTCCTATTTTGACACAGAAGTCATTCGTTTTTTCCCTAACAATGCATTTTATTGTTTATTAGAATATTGCAAAACCCTGTAGTAACCAATACAATAAAGTTTCACTTTATCGTCGCAGTCCTAAGTCGTTATTTTTTGTTTAAATGAAGCTCTAATGTTATATAACTATTAGAAAGCTCACGAGAAAGGCCGAGACGGCCGAGACGTTGAGCTAATCAAAAAAATCACATTAAATTGGAGTTGTTCTTTATTTCTAAATAACGCTCCTGGAGAAGGTCGCGAGGGTCGAACTTGTCAAAGTCTAAGTCTGAATTGGCATTCAAATTTCAAGTATACAATATTATTCAAGTCTCCACGATCGCTCAAGTGATTCTACGATCAAAGACTTAGGATGGCATCGTCTGAGAGACCTTCACAAGATTTTTTTTTTCACTCCTTCTCTTTGGTATATATAAACAAAGAAACAATAATATGTGTATTGCTTGACTCAGTCGCAGGAGTGATCGATATCAAAATTATGAGTCACAGTTACTCGAGTTTTACGCACTAAGCGATCGTCAGACTGTGTTATATGAGTCAAATGAAATGGTGAATTTGCAAGATACCTGATGAGATTGATCTAGTACATTTTTTCTCATGGCAGATTTTCGATTTTCAGTTATGTATAGGCAGATCTTTACTTATTTTGTCCAGTAGTTAGGCTCTCAATATCCTTAATTCTCATCAGTAGGCATCACTCAGTAGCCGACAGGCATACTAAGTTGTTATTTCTGTTTTTATCTGTTTATCTATGTATTCATTTCTTTCATTGATTTTGTCATTCGTCCAACATTAATATAGAGATCCAGTAATAAATCAATTTAGTATACAAGTGCCAAAATTATATTGTTCTTCTTTGCAATTAATTTAAAGCAGAAACTTGTGTAGTCATAAGCCGACTTCCGTTTAATTACTTGCACCATTATGTGGTATAAGTAATAAAACACCGAAAAGTCACCATATAAACTTTACTTTAATCGTTATTTATGTTCCTCAACAATATGATATATACAACAATAAAAATATTTTGTGGTTGTCGTCACTTAGACAGAGTGCTCGATACATATAGTAGAGCAGGAATATATTTTTCACACGATGTGATGTTATTTTCTGCTTGTCAGAAAAATCCAACGTTTCTACTGCAATTAGATTTTCCAAAACACAGAAAAAACATAACCAGCATGCAAGTCCATATTTTATTGATAATGCTTTTTAACTAGACTACTAAAATATTCGTTCGCAGCAATATAAGAAATTAAAACGGGAAGCAAGATACAATACAAAGATTAAAAATAACTCCTAAGATATACTAACTAAGACGCTAACGTCGCCCTCGATTGCCACATCAAACTTGCATAAAAATGTTTGGGAAAGAAGTCTTATCCTTTGAATTTACTTGCTGCTTTCTCCTTTCCGAAAATCCTATGTGAGCCTGTATGTTTCCTATGTAAGCCTATATGTTTCCTATGTAAGCCTATATGTTTCCTTTGTAAGCCTATATGTTTCCTATGTCAGCCTGTATGTTTCCTATGTAAGCCTATATGTTTCGTGCCCAAAACGATATTTTTAATTCTTCCAAAAACAGACGGCGTTAAGTTACGAATTTTTTATTACGAATTTTTGAGATGAATCCTTGCGAACACGGAAAACCACCAAAAACTGAGGTTTTTTCTTTCTTGAAATTTCGGACCAATACACGATACAACGTGTAAGTAATGTCAAATCAGGAAACTAAGGACGAAGCTGACCCAGAAGCAAAAACACGGCAGGGAAATAACCTCAAAACATGAATCGGAACTGGTCGACTTTGAGCACCCAGTCATTTAGTTTGAAGATGGCGATAATTTTTAAAAAAACATATTTAATTTGTTATCCTATTCAATCGAGTCACACCGTTGATCATTTTGGTTGTAAAAAACTTGAAATTGCAATAATTTCGCGACTTGGTTACTACATCTTTCAGTAAGTTCACGGGAGGAGGTGTGAACTGTCATGGCGGCCGGACGATGCTTTTAAGCTCTTCAACAAGATGGCGGGTTT
Source organism: Cladopsammia gracilis (assembly GCA_022457155.1). Lineage (NCBI taxonomy): Eukaryota > Metazoa > Cnidaria > Anthozoa > Scleractinia > Dendrophylliidae > Cladopsammia > Cladopsammia gracilis. Next base: position 135,048 of record JAJGOT010000401.1, on the reverse strand, counting down.
ACGTCTAATTAGATGATATTCTTTGGCGCCTTGCACAGCTTTGAAAGTCGGAAACGGCTTAAACATCTACGAAGCTAAAATAGCCTCACCTGGACAAAATTATGCCGGATAAATCGAAAGAAAAAAAAAGAGCACGTGGCTCAAGCTCGACCGAAGCTGAAGAAGAAGATAAAATTCTGGAAAAGTTGACAAGTATTCAGACAAGAATAGAAAATGGCTTCACGAAAATGGAAAACGAAATGGCAGCGTTAAAGCAGGAGCTCAAGCAAGACATTTTATCAATTAGAAACGAGCTCAGTGAGTTAAGAAAATCAATTGATAGTGCGTGGGCAGAAATCAACACTTTCAAGAAAGAGAACGAGTCTCTAAAGAAACAAATGGCGAGCACGGTAAGCGAGAATGCTAAATTAAACGAAGATATTAATATTCTCAAGGACCGCGTAATCAAACAGGACGATTATTCGAGGAGAGAGAATTTACGCTTCTACAATATACCAGAAAATGAAAGTGAAAGCACCGAGCAATGCATCGAAAAAGTGAATGAAGTTATTACCGCTCTTGGTCTTAATTCGAGCGAGATCAGTTTCCACGCTATCCATCGAATCGGTAAACGAGATAACCTGTTCTCATCGAGCAGCTCTCACAATGACCATGCGACAGCAAATGGTCAATCACAACGTCCTCGCCCACGCCCGATACTAGCGAGATTTGTCTCCAGAATGGATGCAGACGATGTTTGGGGAAGAAAGAAAGAGTTGCTCAAAAGCTCTACTTTGTCGTCTATCTTTATTGATAAAGACCTCTCCGCGGAGTCTGCGAAAATCCGAGGGAAACTTAGAGCGGCATATAAGAAAGCAAAAGAACTGAACATTACGCGGGTGTCCATTAAAGGTAACAAATTACTTGTAAACAGTAGTAGCTATACAGTGGAAAACATTCCAGATTACCTGCTGCCTCCCCAAAGGGGCAATGAAGACTAAACTTAAATCCTCTTAGATCAAGTGACTGGTCTCTTTTTCTTATTTAATACCTTTACTTTTTTTCTGGCTTTTAATAACTAAAGTCTTTTATGAGTTTTTCTTTTGCCCTCGATTGCTTTTCTGCTTACTTCTAAAAGTGTGTGTATATGTTTTCTTTTTTCATGCATTAATTACCTTTGCAAAGAGCCTGCGACAAATTCCCAGGACAAATATACTCGCCATTGTTTAAAAAGCTTTAGAAGACATCACTGGCATCTCGACAGCATTAAGCACCTCAACAGACGCTTTCCTAACACCTTCTTCTTAGCCTAATTGTTTCTTTTTATAGGTGTCTTAGTCGTGTTTATTGTTATACTAATTTTTGTTGTTAATTATCTTTTGTAGAAGCTAACTAATTTTACATTTGTGACCTTTTTGCGTTTTTTTTCCTATTTAAGACTTGTAGAACTATTTCTAATTAGTAGTGTTCTTGTTTTAATTTTGCTGCATTCTTTTTCTTTACGGACAAATCAAAGCGAGAAAATGGATCTTAAAATTGGATCCATTAACACACGGGGACTAGGAGATAAGTTTAAGAGACGAGAAATTTTTAACTGGCTCAAATGCAAAAAAATGTCAATATATTTTATACAAGAAGCTCATTGTACGGATGATAACATGCATGATTGGCGAGCTGAATGGGGCTATCAAGCCTTATTCAGCTGCTGCTCTAGTGCAAAGGCAGGTGTTGCAATACTTTTTAACAATAACTTTAACTTTCAGATATCAAAAACATATACTGATCCTGAAGGACGTTTCATTATATGCGACTTAAATACAAATGGAAAACAAATAACTTTAGTAAACATTTATGCCCCAAACGAAGATGATCCTAATTTCTTTATCTCCGTTTTTAATCAGTTGCTCGGCTTCAAATGTGAAGAAATAATAATCGGTGGCGACTTTAACTTAGTACTTGATGTTGAAAAAGACAAAAAAGGTGGCATCGCTAGATCACACAAAAAATCGGTGGAAGTTGTACAGGATTATTCTAAAAATTTAGATTTGGTGGATGCATGGAGAGCCTTGAATCCTACAGATTCTAGATACACGTGGCGACAGAAAAAACCTGAAGTACATTGTAGGTTAGATTTTTTTCTTGTAAACCAGAGCACCTTTTGTAACACCATTAGTGCAGATATATTACCAGGCTACAAAACGGACCATTCTATGATCACCATAAAAATTTCTTTGCATTCTAACAAGAGAGGACGAGGTTTCTGGAAACTCAACGCCTCCCTCTTAAATGACATTGAGTATGTTAATCAGATTAAAATAATTATAAATCAAACTAGAAATGAATATGAAAAAGATGAGTCAGTTAATCCAAATTTGTTATGGGAAATGGTTAAAATGAAAGCGAGAGAGGTGTCTATGAAATATGGTGCTACCAAAAAAAGGGAAATTTTGAGAAAAGAAGAGGAAATTGGACGATCAATTGCAACGCTAGAAAAATGTCTCACTGACGAAAATGTAAATGAAAATCAAAAACAAAAAGTTTGGTCTGATCTTGAAACAAAAAAACGCGAACAGGAGGTGATAATTGAACACCGGACAAAAGGTGCAATTGTAAGATCCAAGTCTCAATGGTATAACGAAGGAGAGAAAAACACTAAATACTTTCTAAATCTAGAAAAGAGACATTGTAAACAAGGAACAATAACTCAACTTAAAGTGAATAACGATGACTTTGTCTGTACGGACGAAGAGATTTTAAACGAATGCGAATCTTTTTATCAAAATCTTTACACCTCCAAAATAGACACAAACAATTCAGAAACTGACTACTTTTTCGCACAGCAGCCGGATGAAAAGAGCTTGAACAAAGATGAACAATTGCTTTGTGAAGGACTTTTAAACAGGACAGAATGCTTGGACGCTCTCAAAAGTATGAATTCTGATAAATCTCCTGGAACTGATGGTCTACCTTGTGAATTTTACAAAGTCTTCTGGAATGATCTTGCAGAAATATTGATAAACTCTCTAAATTACTCTTATGAAATAGGAAAGCTCTCGATATCACAAAGACGAGGAATCATAAAGCTTATACCAAAAAAGGATGCTGAGCTTAATTTAATTAAGAATTGGCGTCCGTTAACATTGTTAAATTGCGATTATAAGATTGCAACGAAAGCCATAGCAAACCACATCAAAATTGTTATTCCGAAGCTTATTTCAGATGATCAAACAGGTTTCATTAAAGGCAGATTCATCGGAGAAAACATTCGTTTAATAGACAGCTTCATTAAATATACTGCAGAGAAAAATATACCGGGACTACTCCTTTTCCTCGACTTCAAAAAAGCTTTTGATACGCTGGAATGGTCCTTCATACGGAAAACGTTCCTACATTTCGGTTTCGGTAAATCCTTACTGAACTGGATAAAAGTATTCTATTGCAATATTGAAAGTTGTATTTTGAACAATGGATGGGCAAGTAACTTTTTTAAACTTAGCAGAGGTGTCAGACAAGGCTGCCCCTTGTCACCTTATTTGTTTATTCTCTCAGTAGAAATACTAGCTGACGCTATTCGCCAAAAGAAGGACATTTGTGGCATAATGTTAAACGGTAAAGAGATTAAATTGAGCCAATTTGCTGACGACACAACCCTTATTTTAGACGGTTCTGAAAAATCATTCCTAGAAGCCTTGAAGACGATAGACAGTTTTGGTTCTGTATCTGGCCTAAAACTTAACAATAGTAAGACAGAAGCCTTGTGGACAGGCGCCAATGCTGAAAGCGATTTTAAGCTATGTCCTGAAAAGAACTTTAAATGGCCACGCAAAAAAGTCAAAGCCTTAGGAGTGTGGTTCTCAACAGACCCTGATATGACTTTATCTTTAAACTACAATGATAAATTGAAAAAGATAAAGACAATCTTAGGCTGTTGGAAACTGCGTAGACTCGGTCTGTTAGGGAAAATTACAGTCTTAAAAAGCCTCGTAGCGTCACAACTAACATATATTCTCTCGCCTTTACAAACAAATTATAAGGTAATCAAAGAAATAAATGGTATGTTTTACAATTTCTTATGGAATGACAAAGGAAACAAAATTAAACGAAATGTAATGATAAATGATTACCCTGAAGGGGGTCTTAAAATGATTGATATAGATTCTTTTAATAGATCGTTAAAAGCAATTTGGATTAAAAAGTACCTGGACACAGAAAACCAGGGAGGATGGAAAAGTTTTTTTGACCTTGAACTTAGGAAATATGGAGGCCAAGTCACTTTAACTGGAAATCTTAACAAAAAAGACCGTAGTATTATTAAGATATCAGATCCCTTCATCAAAGAGATTCTTGAAATCTGGTCAGAAGTAAATTTTGAACAAACGATAGTGTCAGATGATCACTTTCTTGCATCACCTTTATGGTACAATTCCTTGATACGAATAGAAAACAAACCAGTTTACTATAAAGATTGGTTTAGCAAAGGAGTAACAAAAGTCAAGCATTTAATGAATGGCTCTGGCAAATTTCTTTCACTCTCTGTCTTCCAAAGTAAATATAGCCTGAAAGTCCGGCCTTTAGCTTTTTATGGACTAATATCTGCAGTCAAACTCCTGAAAAAACACATACCACAAAATACAAGGCCTTCTTTAAAGTATGAAGAGTTCTTGACTAAATTTTTAGAAAATTCAAAACCAAGTAGACTTGTATATAAGAAACTAGTATCAAAAAAGAGTGAACTACCTATTTCAAGCCAACAAAAGTGGTTTGAGGATATTAACGTTACGATTAACTGGAAAACTGCCTATCAATTATCCCTTCAATGTACGAAGAGTACAAAACTTATAGCTTTTAATTTTAAATTCTTACACAGAAGAATATCGACTAACAACTTTCTGAAAAAAATCGGACTCGTTGATAGCGAAAAATGTATCTTCTGCCAAGAAGAGACAGAAAAACTGGTACATCTATTCTGGGAATGCCCCAAAACTCAGTCCTTCTGGGTCAGCATTTCCTTATGGCTTCAGTCATGTAAAATACTTGAAAAAGAAACGCTCATACAACTGGGTACAGCACTGGGCTTAAAACCAGATAGTTCAAAATACAACTTTCAAATAAACTTTTGCTGCCTGCTTGCTAAATACTACATTTGGCTGTGTAAAATGAAAGAATGTCCACCAAAACTTGATGATTTTTTACACTATATGAAACATATCAATGAAATTGAAAACAAAGCCGACATTATTAACCGGAAGAAATGGGAGCCTTTTAAGTCTTTCTTGTAGTCCCCTGTGAACTTGATGCCAGTCCCCTAAGAAATGAAAAAAAAATTTTTTTTTTTTGCTTTGTTTTGCTTTCCTTCCAGGCTAAATTTAGTTTAAAGTTTTAAAGTAAATGCTGTAATAAGTAGTTATAGTATTACATTTACAGTAAGAATATAGAAATATTGTGAAATATATGGAAGTAAGCTTAGAGCTACACGTAATGTCATAGTTTGTAATGTATTTGTGATTTTTTTTTCTGTAATGTAAAAAAAATAATAAAAAATAAAAAAAAATAAATAAAAAAAAAAAAAAAAAGTTCAAGGCCGAAGTAAGGTTTACGTTTTATGCAGCCAATCAATCATAACTAAGCCGGCGACAAACATTGGACCCCTGAAAACAAAAACTGCGGACAAAGTGGATCGAAATTCACCAATCACAACCCAAAAACAAGACCACGTGACCATCTTGCGCAAAGCATCGTTGTTTCCTGAGACGTCAGTTATGATATTTGCGGCAGTGAAAATCGAAACTGGTTGATCAATACTTGAACTTCAGAGTCCAGTTCGCGTGTTATTGAAAATCGCAGTAATGGCCTACAACCGTTGTTTCTTTTTTTGTTTTGTTTTTGTTTTTGTTTTTTTTTTTTTTTTGTAGTTGAATTGTGATGTGCATTGAGTCCTCAGTCTGTTTCTTCTACTCGAATAGAAGTGTTTTTCAGTTACAAATACGTAAAGCATAATGTTGAAATAAAAACAGAAGATGGCACTTTTGGTTTATTTCAATGTGACGCATAGTTAAAGGTTGTAACGATGGCAATAATATTTCATAACTTCCACTGACAGCGTTAACATTTCTTCGCGTGATGTTTTCAGCTACTTCTACTGTATTTATGTTTCCTATAATGATCTCACACGGAACGTCTCTACAATAGCTTAAAACTGTATCAAAGAATACCCATACAAAACAAAATTAATTAACCGCCGTTTATCTCGACCTCCAAGGCAGTTCTGCTGGACCGCATGCCGATGTGGCTTTAAAGCTGATAGGAACAACAACGTTTTAAATCAGTTCATGTATATTTCAGAAGATGTTTTTTAGGGGTTGTAGGACGAGCAATTCACCCCATAAACTTTTTATTTTTTCAGTTTCTGAGAAAGACGTCGACATCCGCTATCTCTACTTCTTCTTACACTTGGTATCGTTGCACCCAGCCATTGTGAACTGGGTAAGTACTTTAGAATTAAAGGTCTTGGTTAGGAAAGCATCCTAAGTGTTAAAGAAACTCCAACTTATATATCTTTTGAGACGACTGGTATCCATGAATACCTCCTATGGATTTTTTTTATTTTATGTTTGTGTCTTAAACTGTGCTAGAATTAGAACTGAACATCTTACTTTGAACACGAACTGCTCTTAGAACACCAAGTAGCAATTTAACAAAAAACTGGACATGATTGTTTTTACGTTTGCACTAATATAAATATGTCGTTTAACTTTTTAAAATAACACTAAAAATGGTGACATAGTTCCTTTAAATGTTTCAAGTCAACAATGTCCTCTTACGGATATCGCAATCATTCCAGTATACCCTAGTTAAGACTAGAAACTATTTTTTAATTTAGTAAAACAAAAAAAATTGTCATTTCTTTAATGCTGTCAAGCAAAATTAAGTGACCATGGACATATAACCATTCACGTTCTACAACAGTTGTTTTATGTCAATCTACAAACTGGCAGTTGTTGTCTGGATGTTCAGGGCTCACACATTTAATAAAACAATGAAAGGAAGGATTGGGAAACAATACATTCAAACAATTCAAACAATACAATACAGGGGTTAGTTACTCTCGAAGTTTAAAGCTAAAGAAAGCACCCACATCCTATCCCCATGTGTTTATTTTTTCAGTCTTTTCTGCGGCTTTCATACAAAGAGAATTCTGAGTGATATGCCGGTTTTTCAAACAGGGTGCTCACTGTGCTGCAATTTAAGGCTCAAAATCAATGGGTCAAATAAGCGGCAACTTGTAAGTACTAAACGCTCTAAATAAAGATTCTTTGCCAAAACAAATTCGTGGTATGCAGTCAGATGTTTTGAGTACAGCCCGAAGGCACTACTTAAATATATATTTTGTGTATACAAAAAAAGGTTCTGTTAAGAAACATTAAAGGATTTTGCGTCACCCGAATGCAAGTTGAATATTTCAGCGAATACCACGATGTGATATGTGTGATATTTAAGAGCAGTTCTCTGTAAGAATCGAGAAAAGTGGGAAATGAAAACTTTTGACCCCCCTTCATATTTTGCATGCAGATAGGTCTTCAGGGGGGATGTTAAAAAATGACCTTTGTTTAGGTCGTTTCTTCTTTGTTGCCATGGTAACACTGGATATTTGTTGGTGCCACTAAACCCAATTTTGACCTCAGAAACTTCCTTAAAAAGTACAAAATGTAAGACGTCGTTTCTCAAGTCCATTAATACTGAACAAATCAAGACTTTCACCAGATGTAAAACCTTTATTCTAGTTTACATTTATGCATGTGGCATTTTGTTACATCGACTGCACATGAACTTAACGGTCAAACAACTTGATGGTGTTTCAGCCATTTTAGTTGACGAGTAAAACTAGCAATACCTTTTCTTGAATTTTTCCAAAAGTACGCCGATTCTAGAACTCAAACTACGTGGCTAGTTTAAATAGATACCATAGTTACTAAATCTATAAAAATCTCTGCGGGGCGGGTTAATTTTGGACTTTCGTTCACTGAGGAAAAACCTTCAAAAATCATTTGTTGTAAACTTTGGTGAAATTAACATCACGTTCATTCGACAGAAATCCTTTAAGAAAACTCAATTGGTCTTCAGGCTTAAAGAATAGCATGCACTCTATCAATGACTGGTCAAATCGGCTGTTAATAGCCGTTATTTTTTGAACAATCGCAATCCAAATAAAGCTTACTTTACTGTTTTCTGCAGTTCTCAACTTGCGAAGAACGAGTCAGTTTTTTCTGTACAGCATACAGTTTCTGCACAAAATTCGGATATCTAAACCATCTCTTGTGGCTGAGCATGCTGTTTGTCTTCAGTGGAGACCATTAACCCATCACAGTGCAAATAACAACAGCTTTTGTAGTACCCGGAAGGTCACCGAAGCAAGCCGCCATCGGAAGTTTCGTGCGTCCGCGAACATTTCTAATCTGCATTTACGGTATATTTCTCCGTCACTTGTCATCATTCGCTCCAAAAGGAGATAAAACGGTTTTCTGATTAATAGTTTAACGATCAATTACATTTAGCTAAACATTTTACCGTCTTTCTTTCGCCTTTCTTTCGTAGTTCAGGCCACCAGTTCAGGCAAAAACATCTCTGGTCAGCGGTATAACTAGAATACGATTTGACTTCATAAAATGCCAACATGGCGTCCGCATCATATTGAGGTGCCAGAAAGTATTGGAATTGGAATGCCAGAACTCTTTCTTTGTTAGATTTTCTTTCTATTTACAGAAGATTACATTTCCCGTACATTTCTTTGCTGATAAAACAAAAACGTGAACAAAAGGTGAACGACTGGATGCTTTCTTCTGATATTATAACGCTTGCCATATCTAAAAATAAACCTACTTGCAAAAACGTCGTTGCACGAAATTATGACAGTTACACGCTCCGGGTAATGGTCTTGCTCTCTTCTGTAGCTGACTTTCGTACAATATTTTCGTTTTTGGTTAATGCCCGTTCTGTGACTCGGTGAGCTGCTTCTTTTATTTATTTTTTTTCTTTTGCTGCAAAGCAAGGAAACTACGAGCAGGTTTGCCTTCTCCTTAGAAATACTTCAACTGTAAACAACCGAATTTTTGCGTCTTTAACTTTTCTTGGCATTTTCTTTGTTACCGCTTCGATCGCTCGTCCTCTTTTAGTTGATTTCTCTCTATGCAAAAACTTGCTTTCAAGAAAGAACTTTTGATTTTCGCTGAATCTACTTTCATCTGTTAATGGCCACCCGACCATCAAAACAAATTAGTTCTAGCGCGCTCGCCGCTCAAAGCTGCAGCTGTTGCGTTCCGTTTGTCTTTCTAACTTTTTGCCACGAATAACTTTGCGGCAGTCACTAACGTAAGTGCCGTAGTTACAGTGTTTCTTAAGTGCATAGTATCCAACAAAATAAATTTGTACGCACTTTCTAGGGGAAGGAGAGTATATATTTGAAGTATTACATTAGGAGATAAGAACCGTAAATCCCCTGTTAAACGAAAAAAAATACTCAATAGACTAAGAGGGAGAGAGATTGGGAGGGGGGGGGGGGGGGGTATTGTAGCGAAACACAAGCAGTTCACCACTCTTTTTATACTCATAAAATTACAATAGGTTCCCACAACTTAATTTCTATGATGTGGATGTCACTCAGATCTCAATGTCGGAAAATGGAAAAACTGGAAGAAGAGTACACTCTAGTCTGTTAATTTCTTCCTAGTTTTTTTGCTATACCAAATCACAACCATCAGGGCGTTTCTCATCATGAATTCGTACTCGGATTGGTACGGTAAAAAAGTGCATCGGTACCGATAAGATAAACGGGAGACCCACAAAACAGACGAACTTGATGGGAACTTTTGAACCTCTGAAAAAGAAAACTTTGCTCATGCAGTTAAATGAAGAATATCGTATTTGTAGGTGGTTTTCGCATTTTTTGATTAACGCAAAGCTCAACAGAATACAGTCTGCGGCTATAATTTCGTTTTCTGACGTCATTTGATGATCACTTTTGCTTCTTCCATTGAAAAATAGCTGTCAAAGGACAAAGCACGCTTGCTAAACG
>JAJGOT010000401.1:12500-120000 GCA_022457155.1 Cladopsammia gracilis | reverse complement strand
ACGTTTTCCCGGATTACTTGAGGATAAGGTTTCCCCATGTCGTAGATTTGGCCATGTAGATTCTCCCTCACGCGTACATTAGCTACCAAAAAAAACATAAATTACCAAAATAGTAAATCTCCCTCACCTTACAAAAAAAGTGTTTACGCTTACTGCATTAGCTGCAAAGCGATGGAAATCGGAAAACTCTAGCGGCTTACCTTGCAACATTGTAACTTGCGATCAGGCGTAACTACAGATTTCGATCGTTACAAAAAGTTTGAAAACTCGCGCGCCAAACCGTCGCGTGCATCGGCTTTGTAATTTATTTCAAAATCGCTCAAACCTGTATTCTTCGCTATTGTAGCAAATACTGTAAACAAATAGGAAGGAAAAGCAATTGTTTACTTGTAAAAAGACTGAATGTTAGAACAAAATGAAAATAATTTGTTCCGTGACAGACAGGAAACCGTTCGTTGCCTGTGGTTTCTGTGGTGTGATGATCTCGTCGGTGATTGGTTGCAACACAATAAACATTCCAGACATATTTTAGGTGTTCACGCCAATATAATCACCGCTGTAACAGCCGATTTGACCAGACATTGATAGAGTGCATGCTATTCTTTAAGCCTGAAGACCAATTGAGTTTTCTTAAAGGATTTCTGTCGAATGAACGTGATGTTAATTTCACCAAAGTTTACAACAAATGATTTTTGAAGGTTTTTCCTCAGTGAACCAAAGTCCAAAATTAACCCGCCCCGCAGAGATTTTTATAGATTTAGTAACTACGGTATCTATTTAAACTAGCCACGTAGTTTGAGTTCTAGAATCGGCGTACTTTTGGAAAAATTCAAGAAAAGGTATTGCTAGTTTTACTCGTCAACTAAAATGGCTGAAACACCATCAAGTTGTTTGACCGTTAAGCTCATGTGCAGTTGATGTAACAAAATGCCACATGCATAAATGTAAACTAGAATAAAGGTTTTACATCTGGTGAAAGTCTTGATTTGTTCAGTATTAATGGACTTGAGAAAGATGTCTTACATTTTGTACTTTTTAAGGAAGTTTCTGAGGTCAAAATTGGGTTTAGTGGCACCAACAAACATCCAGTGTTACCATGGCAACAAAGAAGAAACGACCTAAACAAAGGTCATTTTTGAACATCCCCCCTGAAGACCTATCTGCATGCAAAATATGAAGGGGGGTCAAAAATTTTCATTTCCCACTTTTCTCGATTCTTACAGAGAACTGCTCTTAAGATCTACATACCCAGTTCAGAGGATAAGACTCAAGGATATATTGTCACTTAAGGAACCTATCCATTGGCGACAAGTATAAAGTAATGACCTCTAGCGGCGTCACCATGGTAAATAACTTTAATGACAAAAATCGCCGCAGGATTTCTTTCCAATAAATTTACCCTTATGAAACCGCGAGACGTCACACATTAAAAACATTTGCCGTGCTGTCTTGAAGTCCGCAAATCGGTTTTAATTTTCGAGAGCTTATCACTTGAAAAATGAAGAACTCCAAACTACAGAAGAAAGAAGAAATATCAGTTATTATTGCCGACTTTTTCTTTCCTTTCTATCTCTGTCAATTGTTTTCAATCTTTTCGGTGATTTACAGGGCAAAGGTGACCAAGTGACTTCAATCGCCTTAATAAATAATGTCTTTGAAATCTATAACATCTAACGTAATTTAAATCTTTGTTTAATTCTTTTTTTATTTGAAGTTGCTTTACCTTGGGATAATTAATTGTACGTTATTGACATGCACTTACAGTTGCTTATTACCAGTTTTTTATTCCTTTAAACTTTTAATCTTTTTTAACGCAACAAATAATTCACAACTGCCGAACATAAGAAAATTTTGTCCATAGAAAATTCTAATCACAGTGATGTTATTTTAGGTTTCATTACATCTTTCAGGGAAAAAGAATTCAACATCTGAGCCAAGTTCCCCAGTTTAAATCAGCAGCACTGCGCTTATGGAATACCTGACTGAGTCTCAAGAATAACGTCCAGACCAATTGCGGTCAAAAGAAGTCGCCATTGTGGAAACTGGTTCAAACCCAGTTCAAGTGATTATGACTGAAAAGTACGAGCTTGCGTCTCCTTCAAACGCCACAGCTGAAAATGTAACAGCACGACCAAATAGAGTTTATTGGTATCACTATACCGAAATTGCAAAGCTCGTATCGATTGCAACAGGAATTGTCATCGTTAACAGTGTAGTTTTGTATTTGTTTTTAAAGAAAAAAAAGCTTGCGAACTACTTCAAACTACCCACTTTTCAGCTTGGCTCTCTGTGACTTACTGTGTGGTTTGCTTGTCATCCCTTTGTTTACAATATTGTACTTCACACCACTGATTCAGTCCTTTGAAATTAAATTCTATCTAGGATTCCTGGTAACTGTTCTTCACAACTTTGTAGCCATCGCCACTGTGTACCACATCGTAGTTGTAACAGCAGAACGATATATGGCGATTAAATTCCCGCTAAAACACCGAATGATTCATAAGAAGTGCATCCACAAAGTCTTAGCTGCTGTTTGGATTTGCTCGCTGCTGGTATCGTGTATCCCGTTTATCTGGATTGACAACATATACCCAGTGTTCCACCCAATATCTTCAAAACTCCTTCTCGGTTTTACCGTATTCTGCCTGGTGTTTGCCTTGATTGTACCATACACCTTTTTGGTGTTCGCATTTGTGAATATGTTCAGAGCCATCAATAGCACATCATCAAATGGGTCTCAAAAAACGAACTTCAAGGGACGAAGACACATCCATGTACACACGAAATCAACCGTTGAAAGGAAATGCGTGCTGCTGTTCGTCATCATGGCCTCTGTATTTGTCCTCTGTTGGATTCCCTGGTTCGTAATATTTCTACTAAACCAATTGCCGAATTCGTCGATGGCAGTCCCATCAGAAGTCGCTGTGTTGATCAGGTACATGACGTCTGTGGTCAATCCATTGCTGTACACCTTCCTTAAAAGAGATTTTCTCTGCGCTTTAAAGTTTGTCTTCAAAAGATATGACAGTAGGCGAGTTTCCACGTCCTTCACAGCCTTTTCATTCAGACGAACAATCTATAAAACGGATATGGCGGATGCTAATGAAAACCAAACAGTCTGTACTCCAAATGGAGATGGTCCACCACTGCTGGCATTCCAGAGTCCACTGTTTCTTGAGAGTGCATTGTGAACTCTACTGACCATGGAAACTGAGTGAGTGACAGTATTGACCAACTGAAGTAGTGATGCCGCTAGATGTGTTGTGAAACATCAAAGAGTACATACATACATACATACATACATACATACATACATACATACATAGACTTTATTTAATTCGGATTTACAGAGTAGCATAGACATGCCAATATCACCGAAAGCTAACTAACTATGAGACCGATTACATGGCGAATTTCAGCCGGGGCTGAAATTTCAGCCCGGTTAGGTGGGCTGAGATTTCAGCCCGGTTTCTTGAGCAAATCTTCTTACAATGACGTTTGCGATTACATGAAGAAAGATTCATCCCGGGCTAAAATTTCCAGCCCGGTTTGACAAACGGGCTGAAAAACCTCATGTAATCAGAATGAAATTTCAGCCCGGGTTGAAAAGCGAGGTCACCTGGGTAGAAAAGTGTACTTTTCCATGCGCAATGATTTGTTTTTAATGAAACAAGATGGCGGCTACGGCTATCAGCCCGGGCTGTAATTCGTCATGTAATCGCAACAAAATTCCAGCCCGACTACCGGGCTGAAATTTTAGCCCGGGCTGAAATTCGCCATGTAATCGGCCCTTAAAATATACTTATAAAAATAACTATAAGTTCCTTAATTGACTAGCTAAACTGAACAAACAACACAAGGTCAGCAAAAGTACTAAGTAAAACTTTGAAATCTCTAAAAACAGAAGTTGATCTGGTCTTTTCTGGCAAATCATTCCAAGTTCTAGGCACAAAGTATTTAATGGAATGTAACCCATATGATGTCGTTGAGACCCTTGGAATGTTGAACTTGTTTGTTCATCAGTGTGTTTCATCAAGATTTCCAACATCGAGAAAACAGTTGTTGTTCAAAATTCAAGTTGCTGCAAACCTTGACTAAACAATTTCCCGAGTGTTAGATATAGCTTCTAAAGAGATCGTTATATACAAGGGAAATGATAGAATGATTAAGACTGGGTGGGGTTCCAAACCACTGCCATGCTCATGATTTTCTTCATTCAAACTTGATGAGTTATTTATCTGTTTGAGGTAATGTTTAAGTGGAACACAAATCAAGTGCCCCTTCACTTACCTTCCTGCCACACACAATACGATGAAGAGTGCTTCATTTTAAGGCAACTTATTATTTCAAACGTAACTTACAAAATATATCTGTCGTTAATAAATAGGAACACCCAACGAGGAATGTTTAGGAACACGCTTGGCATGGCGTCATACTAGTCTTCCCATATCATTAAAGGAGAAGTGCTAAATTAAATACAGTTTGGGCTTCTCGGTTCTTTAGGCTGAATATTTTAGTTAGTGACTTTAGAAAGAAATATAAGCTACTGTAAACATAGATTTAGAGCATTACATGGTTAGCCATATATTAATATGTAAACTACAATCTCAGTCATTAATCGTTGGAACACTTGACATTTTTTAATCCTGTTCCCCTTTCCCCTGTCCAAAGTTGCAAATGTGCAGCGATTTTCAACGCGAACTCAAAATACGAACGGTTTTCAACTTTGAGAAAGGGTGGGGGAGATACATTTCGGCATGTGTTCCAACATTATTGTCTGAGGTTGTAGCCTCGAGAGAGGATGAAAAACAGATACCCCTGTAGTCCTCAATCTGTGCTCAATTAAACATGGAGAAAATTGTAATCCAAGAAATCAACACCATACATCTATAACAACCAAAGAAAACTAAAAACTTGATTTGCTTAATTTACCTGGCCGGGTGTCTATACTGTAGAATCTCCATAACCCTAGCTTCATCATAAGAGGCAGCGTGGTCCAGTGGTTATGAGCGCCGGACTTGAAAACCGGAGGTCGCGAGTTCGAGTCCCGCTCTAACCACTTAAAGCTAGAGTTGTTTCACGGCAGACCGGATTTCAACTCCTCAGCCACGCTTGTAAATTAACCAACTGGTCTGCCTCCAGCCAGTTGCGATTTCTTACATCTGATGTTAAATTTGGAATTATATTTGTTCCCATATTTGAGTGGCGTGCCCGTGAATTAGCTAGAATATCTAAGTGCTCGTTCACTCTGAACAACGTTACCTATTTACATTTCTCGCTATTTTCCTCTTGATTCACTTTGTTATAGAATTTAACCCTACATCAATATAACTTAATATACACTTTCGATAAAATTGAACGGCGGCGGTAACGCTTCACTTAACTCGTATAATAAACGAAAATATAACAGAAACTTATATTGTATAAAACAATCTCAACCTTCACTTTCATCGATCAATTTTCTAATGCAGCTCTCACTCCACAAACAAACAAACAAACGAAGGAGGTAAAAAACAAGAAAAATGTAAAATGTAACTAAAATTAGATTCAAAAATGTAACTAGCTATGTAAACATTGTCTATACGCATGACCGTAAAGTTGAATTAAACCCTCTTTGTAAACGAGCATTGGGCATTGCCAAACTGTACCTTTAATTTACCTTTTTTAGCACAGGTCAGTGGTTGGCTAATTTTTACATTCCCAAAAACCATTAGTTAACACTGATTACCACTGATTCTTCACCATGTAATCACTGAAATTGGCTATAGGTCATCATGAAAAGTGACTAAAACATACATATCACTATGCCTTTGCGCGGACGGTTGTTAAGTTATTAAATACAGACTCGGCATTAGAGGGATTCGACAACATAACTGGCACTACTTTGTTATCAATTAACGGGGCCCGTTAACAAAATGGAATGCTCGAAACAGTTGTACTAATTTCTGTGTGTGTCACTTTTAAAATTATCAGTGAAGAATGCAAACTTGACTAAAACTAAACAGGAATTAGAATTAGGCTCGCGCAGTAAGCTACAGAGTCATACTGGCAGGTTATGTTCCATAAAGATCGAAAAGTAGCGACAAATTAAAATGAAAGTAATAGCTGCTTTTTATGAATGTAAAGATTAATTATGCGATTCATTTTGTAGTAACATATTGTGTGAAAATTTAGTTGCATGTGATTAGAAGTAATATTTGGTTGCGGATCGATGATCACACATGTGAGCTTCAAGGTGGTGTTACACGGAACGATTCGCAACGACGAATGGGTGCACATGGGTGCACGGACGATTTTCTTCGCAATTTTTCCGTTGCGAGTTTTTTGATTCAGCTTCGGCTTGCAACGCAAAAACACGAATTGTGCTCAAGTTGTTTCGTGTAACATACCTGTCGTTAATTTTGTTGCGCTAAAACTCGTCGTTGCGAATCGTCCCGTGTAACATCACCTTTATAAAATGTGATATTTCAACCGTGTAGAACAAACAAACAATACAATGTTTTTAAAGGGAAATTTGGGATAAATATCTCTTGCAATATTTTAAAAGTGTCCCAAAATATCACGAGTCACTTCGGCTAAACCCCCTGGACATAAGACCGCCTCCCAGCTTATAAGCTATCTGAAAGCCCATTAGAAGTTGTATCAAGCATAACCACAGGAAACCCAAGCGTAATGTTTGCATATTAATGATATTTGAAAATATAAGACATTGTATGGAATTTCGAATTCAACGTTTTAAGCAATATATAAAATCAAAATTGCTGAATAAAATCGTTGAAACATTTACTGGTGTCGTATTCTATCTTTATAGTGTTTCTACGCTATTTGAACGATTTTTAGTCCATTTATCTTACCTTGTATAATATAATGGAAAGGAAGGAGAGTTCGGTCGCTTTCGGCGTTCGACACGTGTCCACAAATGGCTCATTTTTCGCACAAAAATAGGTGCTGCTCCCATTCTGACTGGTCGTCCTCACAGTAGAATAACGTTAAATTGCATTTCTTCCAACAACTTGAACATCCCTTGTTGATTATGACGAACAAGCCGCTCCACAAAATCACATAGCACTGCAAAATAGGCGCCAGAGAGCGTGAAGGACAGAAGAGACCACGGTGCGCGGTCAACACTGGGTACCAGAGTAAAATCAAACCCCACAGGGAAGGGAACGTTCAATTTTGTCAACCTGTCATTTTTGTTGCGCCTACCACCCGGTGAGGACCAAGTTGTCATTCTGCTGGTCATGCTTTCGACGTTAAAACGGCCTCTTGAAGAGGAGGAGACAAGGAAGAAGCGACGGAAAACGGACCGTGTATCTGTTTCCTTCTTTACGTCTATTATTAAAACATTTACCAACATTTACATTTACATTGAGCTCGGTTCAGCTCTTACGCTTTTGCAAGACATTAAATTTTGTCTTTATGTAATAAGGGCCTGGTCGCACTACAGTCAAAAACAAACATTAGCCCGTGCAAAAATCGAGGAAAACAAAAGAAACCGTTCCGGTGGGACACGCTTTTTTGTAGAATGTGTTTGTTGTTATGTCATAACACGCAAATATAATCTGCCAAATTAATTTCAGGCACCCACGTGCAAATGTTTTTTGTTTTACTGATATAGCATTTTAATTACCGATATAAAATAACATTAATTTCTGTAAAGAAAAAAGCATGCTTTTACCTCAAATAGCGTATGGCGTGTTCCACAACAGTGACAAAGCACAATTCAGTTGCACGGTTTACGTTTTCACAAAAAAGTAAAAACAATAAAATGTCAATTGACATTTTACCGTTTTCACTTTTTCAATTTTTTTTCTTCCTTGCCTCCTCCTCTTCAAGAGGCCGTTTTAACGTCGAAAGCATGACCAGCAGAATGACAACTTGGTCCTCACCGGGTGGTAGGCGCAACAAAAATGACAGGTTGACAAAATTGAACGTTCCCTTCCCTGTGGGGTTTGATGTTACTCTGGTACCCAGTGTTGACCGCGCACCGTGGTCTCTTCTGTCCTTCACGCTCTCTGGCGCCTATTTTGCAGTGCTATGTGATTTTGTGGAGCGGCTTGTTCGTCATAATCAACAAGGGATGTTCAAGTTGTTGGAAGAAATGCAATTTAACGTTATTCTACTGTGAGGACGACCAGTCAGAATGGGAGCAGCACCTATTTTTGTGCGAAAAATGAGCCATTTGTGGACACGTGTCGAACGCCGAAAGCTCCGAACTCTCCTTCCTTTCCATTATATTATACAAGGTAAGATAAATGGACTAAAAATCGTTCAAATAGCGTAGAAACACTGTATCAAGATAGAATACGACACCAGTAAATGTTTCAACGATTTTATTCAGCAATTTTGATTTTATATATTGCTTAAAACGTTGAATTCGAAATTCCATACAATGTCTTATATTTTCAAATATCATTAATATGCAAACATTACGCTTGGGTTTCCTGTGATGGTTCCTTGTGAAATGAAGTCATTTCTATGTTTGGTATCGTTGAATACAATTAAATGGACGGCAAAATGTGAAGATATTGTTCTGTCTTTAATGTTTTATCGTTTATTTAATTATGTCTGGGACATTTGGAAGTCATCCGATGTTAGAGTGATTTTACTTCATCTGTGAAACACTATCTAACAATTAGTGTGTGATAGTCCAAATTAAGCAAAAGGAAACAATGGAATTGTAGTCTAATAGTGCGTACTATTCTACTAACTATTTCACAGATGAAGTAAAATCACTCTATCACAATGTAAGTATATAATAAAACCAAATCTTTTATTGATAACAAAGCTAAGGCCCAGTTCAAACGTCGAACTTCACATGTGCCGAACCTAATGCAAATGAGCAAAATCTATTGTTCTTGCTAATTTGCATTAGGTTCGGCACATGTGAATTTCGACGTTTGAACTGGGCCTAAAACTAATTATTTAAATTAACGAGCTTACGCCATTGGCCTGATTTATACTGGAGACGGATGATCCGTCTGGACGAACTTGGGTAAACATTCGCTAGTTCGTCTGATAATCCGCCTGTGTATAAACACGGGCAAAGAGACGGATTACCCGTTAAGACGAACTATCAGCTAAGTTCGTCTTGGCAGACGAACTAAGCAGATTCTTCGTCTAGACCGATAATCCGTCTCTTTGCCCGTGTTTATACACATATCCCATTTCAACGTCTAGCACCCTCTGTTGGTACTTTCGCTTTTTCTCCTCCTCCTGCTATTCAAAGATTGTGGATGTTTCCTATCCCTGGTTGCACTTGGAGTTAGCATGCGTTACTCTGACATCAAATTTTTATATTGGGTGTAAATATTGGGTGTAAATATTGGGTGTAAATAATAATAATAATAATAATAATAATAATAATAATAATAATAATAATAACTTTATTTAAGTGTCAAGGTATTTAGCGCGCGAGCACTAATTGGGGACACTAAATAAAGAAACAAATATTCAAATAAAACATAACATTTTAAAAATCCCAACTGGCAGGAGGCAAACCAGTTGGCTATTTTACAAGCGTGGTCGAGGAGTTGAACTCGGGTCTGCCATGAAACAACTCCAGCAAGTGGTCAGAGCAGGATTTGAACCCGGGACCTCCGGATTACAAGTCCGACGCCCTAACCACTCGACCACGCTGCCTCCCTAAATAATGAAACTGTAACAATAGTTTGCGGATATCAAATGCTGTTATATGTCAAGCAAGCCATGGTTCTTATGTTAGAGAAAGCTCTGTAAGACTTCTGCGAGACAAGCTAACTTAAACATTATTTTAACTTGTGCCGTTCAAAGACTTTATATGCCGTATTTTGATACGTCGGCATAAAAGTCAATCAATGATACATATATGATTATAATATATATATAGATAGGCTGAGCCTAACAGCGTATTTAACCATCTTAACGTCATCATGAAAGCCTCTTAAACAGTGTTTATTTTACGAGTATTAACAAAGGAACAGTAGGAACGGAGGAACAGTTGTTTTATGGTTTTGCCTATCATGCCCTAAAAAAAAAAGATTTTTTTATTTACTCGAAAACCGTCTTATAAATCTTATTGTAAGTAGATAATAATCGCTGGTTCTGGTGCAATCCTCGGCCACGTTAATTTTAACGTAAAAATCATTGATTTTTCTCTTCAATCCAGCACAACATTCTCAACTTCCTTCCCCTCATTTCTCACGTAACATCATCCCCCAAAAGTCCACACGTTTCACCTCTAACTTTTTCCCATGATTTCCTACACAACTTCCAGTCTCTCACATCCCCTCAATCCTCCACGTTTCACATCCCCTCAATTGCAACATGTTTCACCAATTGCTACATGTTGAACATGTTTTTAATCAATTCGAATACGTTTGAATTAAGGTGGCCTCGGATCCCACCAGAACCAGCGATTATTATCTACTATTAGGGTGAAAAATCTATTTCAGAAAATCCACTCCGGGAAAATAATTTTAAATCCACTCCGGAAAATCTATTCCTCTTCATGCACCACATATCTTGGCCATCCTTTCAAAATTTTCATTCCCATTCCCAACAGAACATCTTCTTTCACATGAAATTTGTGCTCCAGAATGAACAACTCAACACGTTCTCCGAATTTCTCCTTCTTTTTCAGGAAGCAAACAATTTGTTTTCGTTTCTTCTCCAGCCGCTCTGCTTTAATATCTTCTTCCGTTCTTCCCATTTTCAATTCAATCTTTTCTTTTTCAACTTCCACTTCCACTTCCACTTCCACTTCCACTTCCTTTCTTTCACCCAATCTCCAATGCCCCCTTGCGAACGTGTTAATTCCATTCTCCAACACCACCAACTTGTCGTCATTGGAAGACAAGGCAATCTTCTCCATTGTTTCTGTGAAAAGATGATGTTGTCTGCTGCGAATCACATTTTGCTTTCGAATTTCATTTCCTTCTCCTTTCAAGCATTTCACAAAGTTTTCAAACCGCAACTGCTTTTTGATCACGCATTTCTTCACTCCTTTTGCTTTCTTTTCTTCCTTTCCTTCATCCAGCAGGAAAGCATAAAGTTTTGGTCTCAATGCCACAAACTCTTTCATCATTTTCCCACCGCATTCATCTTTCATCAACCCAATCTTTTTCTTGTTTTCTTTCACAATTGGCAATCCATTCAAAACAGCGGGATGATCTTTTGGGAAGTCATTTGTGTCGAAACGCTCTTTCACATCCTCTGCAATGTCCGCAAAGAAATCATCTGTTCCAATTTCATAAACCAGTGAATCTGTGTCCGTGTAAAGAACTTGGAGATCTTTCCACTTTTTCTTCGCATAATTATAGTGAAAGTCATACATCAAGGTTTTCGACAAATCCAGGATGGACATTCCCACATAAACTGGTTTATTCATGACAATCTGAGTTTTCCTCATCTTCATCGCAATCAGAAATTCATCGAAAATTTGCAAATCAGCAAAGTTTGATTTATTCACCAGTTTCTCTGCTCTTTCAACATCTTTCACCAGTTCAATGCAAACTCTCTTTCGCACATTCTCCATTGTCTTCCCGAAAACTGAATTGTTCATTAACTTGAAGAAATCTTTTTCAAATGCATTCTTGGCGCCCATTCTCAATTTCGTGTTTTTGTCAATATATGATTTCATGAAGGCTTCTTCCCGAAATGCAATCCCTCTTCTCACCTTTTTCAGTTTCATCCCCAGGGAAAGGAAGAGTTTCAGATTTTCTCCATGCAGGACCATGTTCTTCTTATCTCTCAGATTTTGAGTCAACTTCCACACTCCACCCAGTTTCAAACTTTCTGGAGCCAGGGGGAAATCATTGTGTGTATCATGCAATTCCTCTGGGTATTCCAAATCAACTTCCAGAATGCATCCAACGCCTTTTCCATCCACAAATGTTTTCCAATCCGACAATTCATCTTTCTTCATCCATCTGAAGTCCCTAACTGGAAGGGGCTTTGACATTGCCCATCCATAAAGGTTATTTGCATCCAAATAAACCAAAAACTTTGACGGTTGGCTTGCATCAAAATCTTCCATGCACTTGTTATTTGCCTTTGCGTGCCTCTTGAATGCATTGGAATTTCCGCCTCTCATTCCTCTTTCAACCATCAGCAGCATGTCCACGTCCTTCAACAGTTGCAATGAAACTCCTGTCATTTTCAACATCGCATTCCACGCCATCCCAGGGGTCGTGAAGAACTGGGCAGGATCCAGTTCATAATTTGCTTCACAAAGTTTTCTGAAATTTTCAACCACATCTGCCAACAACAAAACATCCGTTTTCAGATAGAGATCATGGAATTCCCCCATGTTTTTCATCTGCCATTTCTCCCAGACATTCCTTGCATGCTCAAAATCGTCATCCCCAATTCCTGCGTCATTCAATCTGGAGAAAAACGCTTCTTTCTCTGGCAAGACCCCATCAAACTTTTCAAATGAATCCATGAATTCATAGGGATAAACTCCTTTCCTTGTCATCAAGTCAAACTTTTCTCCCTGGAAAAACCTGGCAGTTTCTGCCAAATCTGACTTGGGAAGATTCCCCACCAAATTCCCCAGGGAAGACGCCATGAACTTGAATGAATCCAGAAAACGGATTTCATGCTTCACAACAATTTCTTTTCCGTCCCAAGTCGTGTCCCGTTTCAATTCAAACTGCAGGGAGAAGGAGATATATTTCTCCTCATTGTTGGGGATGCATTGAACATCCAAGACTTCCTCCAATGTACCCAAAGCTCGCACGAAAAGATGTGAGTCATAGTTTGCTAGGTTGTGGAAAAACACGGGAGTGAATTTTGGTTTCTGAAACATTCGATTGCAAGAGCGGTGAGCAGCTCCTCTGAATTTTCCAGTGAAGTGATCGTGATCTCGCACTTTCATCTTTTCTCCCTCTTTTTCAAATTCTCCTCGGCACAACCAGCAACATGTTGCCTGATTGAAACTTTTCCATTCTTCTTTGGAGAGAGGAATCATTTTCTTCTGTTTCAATTCCAGCTGTGCCTTTTTCACTTCCTCAATGAGTTTTCTGATGAATTCTTTGGGAAGTTCTTTTGATTCTTTTTCATTTCCAGCTCGTTTCAACACAGGTTCCATTTCCAAAAACGGGGAAACCAAATGAAACGCAAATCCACAGGGAAGATGCTCCTGCATTTTTTGAGTCTTAGCAGGCTTCGCTTTCTTCCTTCCCTCGTCCTCCACAGGTTTCAAAATTGATTCAAAATCAGCATAACCCACAACTGGAACATGAATCATCTTTGAGAAGTTGCGGAAAGAACAATCACCTTCAGGCATCACAATCTTTGTTGCTTCAAATTCCACGCAGTTGCTTTGGTGTTTTCTCAGGCTTTCTTCACTGGGAAATGAATTGATGCATCTCTTGCAGAAGAATCTTTGTCGATTCGTTTTCGACACTTGCGACCCCGCCAAGCGAGAAAAGTTTTTCACGATGCAGAAATGGCTTTTAAACTCCTTTTTCAACAGCAACAAGTCAACATGTTTCTCCTTTTCTTCATCCGTCACTCGCAGGGGGAAAAGCTTTCCATCCCACCCAAAGACATTCACCGAAATCCCATTCCGCTTTTCAAATTTCCCAATATCTGCTAAAGTCGTTGGAAACCCAATTCCACTCCAATCAAGCTCTTCAGCTTGTGTTCTCAGCAAACGTGTGATTCTTTCAGGATTCTGTGTCACCATATGTGTTGCTCTTGCCATGCACCATTTGAAACACATCTCATCTTCGTTTTGCATATTCACCACAGCGTTCTTATTTGCCACTTCTTTTGGAAGAGGAATGTATGAAGATCCACCCAATGGGTTCCATTGAACTAAATGAATTTCCAATCTGATAACTCTTTCAAACGCCCAATTACTTCCTCTTCGATTAAAATTCTCCAGATTCTCAATCATTTCTATCCCCATTTCATCAAACAACTCATCAGCGTCAGTTCCCTCCAAATTTCTTTTCATGCGTGAATGAAAAAATGGCGTCTCTTCAATCATTGTTTCATCATCCAAGTCAGGCTTCACCAGCCGACACACCAACACGCATTTGATTTTTGTTTGTCGGTTTTGTTTAATCAACTTAACCACATCACCTCTCACTCGCCGGAGAAAATCTTGAGGAGTTGGGGAATCATCTCCTTGGATTTCCAATTGTCTTGCAAATCCATTCAAAGCGGATCTTCTTTCTTTAACAACAAATTGACGATCCCACAAATTCTCAATCTGCTTCTTCAATCTTTCAACCGCGGGATTCGATCTTCTCCGAAGATCAACATCATCCGCACTTTCCAACCAATTCAACCAATCAGAAACTGTTTCAACATTTTGTTGAACGACTGAAGGAACTTCTTGAGCAGAAATCGGTCTTCTTTCCGGAATCAAAATAGGAACATCAATTTTTTTATTTCTCGAATCTAGGAGGGTTTTCGGGGCTTTGAAAATAAATGGGGCGCTGACATTTCCTTTCTTTCTCGGTCCCTCGGGTTGAGATTCTTCCCAAAGTTCCATCAATTCGGCTTTGGACATTCGAGAGAATCCAACAATTCCTTCTTCACGGGCCCAGTTTTTCAAATCTCGCAGATTCATTTTATTTGATAAAATTAAAAAAAAAATATTTCCTCAAATAAAATGAAGTTTTCGATTCAGGAAGAAGGAAAAGAAAAAAATATTTTTTATACATTTAAGGAAGCCAGCCAGCAAACAGGAATTCCAATTGCCAACATTTGGAGAGTTCTCAAAAGAGCAAACAAAAAATTTAAAAGGAAAGATGGAAAAGTTTTTTACATTCGGGATGAAATAACAGATGAACCTTTTTTCCAAGTTGATGGAGAAGATATTTTTGATTTGGATGAACTAGAAAAGTTTAAAATTTCAAGCCAAGTTTTTATCAATCAAATCCTCAAGAAGAAAACTCATTTCCTTGATTCTGAGGAAATTTCTCATTATCTTACATGGAAATCTCCTGATTTTGTTTTCTTCATTGAAAAATTGAGTGAAAATCAGAGGGGAAAAAAAATCAAGGTAAAAAATTAACCTCATTGAAAACGTTTTTTTTTTTTTTTTCATTTCTTTGAAATGAAAAAACTTACAAGTCTTCATTCACTTCATTTACCAGTCTGCCTCCTCAGTATCTTCAAAGTTATCAAACGCTGAAACGTTTCCATTGAATTTTGTTACAAAAACTGAATTGATTGAACATGAAATGGATTGACAGTTTCCACAAAAGATGCGAGAAATTCGAAAGATCACATGCCCTGTTAGTTTTTCTCCAATGTGATCATGCGGGTCAAACCGAATGGATTTTCTTTGCCCAACTTCTCCTTCACCAAATTTCGAGAATGGAACGCTGATGTTTCCTTTTTGAGTCAACCACAACTTTCCCCAAACTTTTTCCATCTCGCTTCGATCCGTTTTAATCAGGTTGAAATCTGTTTCTGAAAAATTTCCGAATCTCCAATTTTGTCTAACAACTTTTGACTTATTCTCCATTGCAAGCTTTCTGATCTGCCCCTCTATCTCTTTCATCTTTTCTTTGATTTCAGGGGGTGATTGATCTAGATTGATTCCCAATGAAAATCCGTTTTCATTCTTATGAATTTTAAAGACGCATTTCTCAAGTTTGAGAGTGATTGGTCTTTCTTTGAACCGGAGAGGGATTTCAACAAATGGTTGTATTGTTTTTTTCATTTGCGGTTCTTCGGTTGTGATTTGGTTCGTTTTCAATTCCTTCAACTCCATTTTATATGGAGTAAAAAAAAAATAATTTTTTTTCTTATTTAAAAATGGAAGCAGAAGATTTCGAAAGAATGATGGAAGACAGTGATTATATTATAGAATTGATGAATCTCAATTTTAATGACGATTTTGCAATAAAAATTTTACTTGAACTCGAAAAATCAGGTCATCACCCAGAAGATTTTCTTGGGGAACTTTTAGATTTTTTTGATTTTGATGGAAATGATTTTGAAGAAGATTTCTCAGCAGCAGAAGTTGTTGAAATGATTATGGAACCAGATTTTGGTCCGCTTGGGAATGTGTGATTTCACTCCATTTGGAGTTGAATCACTCCCGGCTCGCAACGGCTCCCTTCGGTCGCTTCGCTCACTCCCGGCTCGCTTCGCTCACTCAACCCTCAAATTTTTTCTCCCATTCAGCTTCAAACTTTTCCAAATCCAACCCCAAATCAATCACAATCCCATCAACCGCTTCCATTGAAAACAAAAATTCATCCCTGTCGAATTTTCCTCCCCGCAAAGCGAAGCGCAAATCACTCAATGTTTTTTCATAGGTGGTGAAAGCGAATTTCGCCATCTTAATTTTGCTTTTCAGATTCTTCATTTCATTCGCGGTTTTCAAAACTAATCCTGCTCCTGAAATCACTCCCAACACGATTGGGTTCAAAGTCGCGGCTCCAGCAATCGTCCCGATTGCAACCAGACCGGAAGAGGTTAAATTCATGAGCAGATTCATTTTCTTGAATCGACCATGCGCTTGTTTCAGGCACCAAAATCTTTTGTGATAAAATCGAAAAAGTTTTTTGATCTCTTCCAGTTCTTCTTCCCGAATTGTGGGGTTGATGTGATTGAAAGTAAAAATGTTTTGTTTTCGTCCCATTTTTTTCAGGGAGAAATCATTTTTTCAATCATGCTTATCTTGTTTCAAAAACCAGCGAAAGATAAACTGCCTCATGCAACCCGATCACCAGGTCATCTTGAGGGGAAAAAGAAAAATTAGTCATGCTTGGGATTTCAATTCCATCCCCAATATGAAATTTCTGGCTTCTGCTTCTACTCCCAGTCCAGGTTCTTTCAAATTTACGGTTATTCACTGACATGGAGAAAGTCAGATCAATCTTTGGGACGTTCGTCATTGAGGCATGAAATAACCCCACTTCCACCAGTTTTGTTTTCATTGGGAAGAAAAGAAACCTCGAGGTGCTGCCAATAAACAAAAATTTATTGCTATCATCATTTTTTCGAAAGACGCCGGTTTCCACAATTCGGCTCCCAGACAAGTTGTGGCCATTCAAATCCAAGTCAGTCTCCATAACCATCTTCCCTGCTTCGAAAACAAAAGGGAAATCGAAGACGCTGCTTGCAACATCAGGTTGGGAACCAGCAATGCCATATATGATCAGATTTGCATTTCCTTTTTCAGCGGACTCGGCAGTGCCTCGCCATTTCAAATCCAGGAAAATAAATTCAGGTGGAGTGATCTTCCATTTATGCATATGGATAATGGATCTGGAATACCCCGAAAACTTCTTAGTTGATTGTTGATTGATATTCAGACTGGCGCTCACAACGTTGACGCTCACACCATCCATTGACGCGGGGAAGAATTCCACGCACACGGTGTATTCTCCCTCTGGGAGTTTGAACATATTGAATCCAAGTCTCCCATCGTATTCATTGAAATGATCTTTTGTTATTTTCAAGTCATAAGCCTTCTTGTTGAAATGATGCGGTGAATTTGAAAAATCAGTTATGCCAGTTACTTCCATATCATGTTCAGAGCTGGATTCATCCACATTTTCCATCAGATAGCGGAATGCGTCCTTTGGGTGAGAGGTTGACGTGATATGCGATTCATTGACATATTCTTTAAGATTCTCTTCTAATTCTATCGTGTGGACTACCACACCTCCTATCGCATTATCCACATAAGATTTTGACGTGGGTTGATGCTTCAGAGTTGGCGCTGCGATATTGTTTATTTGTTGCGAATTCATATCCAAGTTTCCGGTCATTGTCCCACCTTCCAACGAAAGCTTTTTCGCGGATTGGGCATCCACATATCGCATATTTGCGCCCTGATCGGCAACTTCGGGATCTTTCACGTTAAAAATGGTGTGATTTCCCATATCCAAAGCCGTCTCCATTGGAAACGTCTCTTTGCGGCTGAGAAAGATATTCTTGACGTCATTATAAGAAACCAGGTTGTTATAATGCGCTCCCAAATCATGCCATGTTTGTTGTTTTGAGTTTTTCACGTTGAAAAGCCCTTTCAAATCCAGGTCCTTCGTGACTTCATGAGTTGATACATCAGGGTGGAATTTTTTCAGAGTGACCATATTCACCGCTGACAAATCCTGGTTTTCATCCGTGTCCAGATTGACGATCAATTTGCGATTCATTTCTATTTCCCCGGGGTTGATGGGTTTTTGCCCCCTGAGATCAAGATCCCCAGTCATATGGGAAGACCCATCCACCTGGAGAGAATCTACCCGCAATTGCATTGCAAGCGTGTCAACTTGGTGCTTTGTGATTGCGTCATCATTGTCAACTCCTTCGGCAACATTAACCAGTCGTTTTTGTTGGATATCATAATTATTGTTGGTGTCTAATTTCAAACCACCTTGTTGAACTTGTTTGTTGAAATTTTTCATGTATTCCCTCATGTCAACACCGGTGTATCGTCCTACATTGTTGAATATGCCCATTTTAAAAGGTTTCATCAAAATTTTTGGCAACACTTTTCTTTTCTTTGTCAAGGAAAAGGAATTCGAAGGGTCCAAGTTTGTTGAAAAGATGGGGGTCAATCAAATTCTCTTTTGCAATGAGATCGAGGTGAGTTTTTGTTGCTGGTGGATAAAGCAGCATGTGTGAACAATTCAAACGAATCTTTTGTGGAACATCATAATAGGACTGGGAAAGATAAATTGGACTGATTCCGTGATGCCTTCCATCTGTCCAATGATTTGCGATTTGTTTTTGAATTCGATCGGATGAGTTCATGAGGTCATCAAACACGATGACTTTCCGATTGTTGCTTGGATAATCTGAGGTATTCATGATGTCATCTGGCCCCAGAATTTCGAGAACTGGATATCCGACTTTTTGGCTGACACCTTCCATCAACTTTTGTAGATCAACGATTTTGTCTTGATGTTGATTGGGAGAGTAGAAATAAATTTTATCATAGAAGACGAGAGGTTTTCGCAACATGTGCATCAAAGTGTTTGTTTTTCCGCAACGGGTTTGACCCGCAATGAGCATTCGGAAATCTTCATCAAGGAAATCACAATATTTTCGGTCTGGCTTCGCTCCGCTCGCGTTTCGATCATAATTTGGAATCTTCATTTTAAGTGTTGAGATAACATTTATCTCCAAAGATAAATGTTGTTTTGTCACTTAAAAATGGATCTTAACAACATACGAAAGTTTGTCGGTAGAGAATTTGAAGGGTATCAAATCGCGAAAGCCGTCACAGAAGTGAAAAATGAAATGAAAGACCGAGAAAAAGGGCGGGATGTTGTCATGAGTGATTATTTCAAGACTCTCAGAGAACCCCTGCTGGAGCAACAAAAGAAGACAGATGCAAAACAAGATGCAGTGATTGAGCAACTCCGGCAAAATCAACTTGCTTTGACTGAAGGCATCCAAGACATCGTCACGTTGAATAGAGAGCTTCCTCAGGTACCTGCTGCGGAAGAAGAAAAGGGAGCAACCGCGGCGCCGAAAGCAGACATCCTTATCCCGAACCAAGGATTTGAAGAGTCGGAATTAGCATTTATCAAGGCAATCGGGTTACCAGAACCTAATGACTTACTTTCATTGGAATCAGATGGCTTAATCGACACGGAGAAAAAAGCAAAGCAAGAACGAAAAAAGGTATCTGGTGAAATCACGGGGATGAAAAACAAAAAAGGACTCGACCCAGTGTTAAAAGATAGGCTCGTTAAAGAATTAGAAAAACGGAGAGATGTGGAAAGGCCAATCTTTGAGAAATACCTATTCACAATAACTATGATTAAAGCTTTACCCAAATACAAAAAAACGGGAACGGGGCTCAGGAAATACAAACAACCTCGCAGAAATGCCTTCAAGATTTAAAAAGACCACTATGGCGGGCTTCTCATCGATGTCCCCAAACTTTTCAATGAAATGAAACTGAATGCCTTCCGAGGTGGTAAATTGATCTATCAGGCTGATGCAGACAAATCACTCATCGACCTGCTAACAAAGAGATTCAACCCGAAAAAGAACTATTCCTTGAATGCCGTGAGGATTTTCAACGATTTGAACACACTGTCAAATATGCCACCTCACAAATCCTCAGGTAAATCAAGGATGGTGGGATCCAGCGTTGTCTTCTATCAAAAGCCAGAAGAGCTGGCAGATCGGATGAAAATTTTGATTGGCTCAATGGCTGCTGGCAACAATTCGCATGTCTTGAGGAATGATCTTTCCCAAATAAATGATGAACTCTTGAGAATTGGAGCAATCGATAGAACAATGCATGAAAAACTTTATCAGAAGTATTTAAAATAATGGATGCAAATCGAGTACTTGTCTTTAAATCAATTGATGCAAGAAAACAAAACCCACAAAATAAACCAGGGAATTTCACAACGAGGTTTTCTCCAGAGTTGCAGCTGGAAGAGAATAAACCGCACTGGCTGGCTTTGGATCATCTTTCCATGACGGCAAGCTGGCATAATATCAAGCCTAAATACCGCAACAACAAGTTGGTGATTTCCAAAGACAAGGGCAAGACATGGGAAACAATCACCTTTCCTGCGGGAATTTATGACTATGAAGACATCAACGAATTCATTCACAAAAGCATTGGGAAAAGGAGCGAAGCGACCTCCACAGGTGATAGTTATGGAATCAATGTGTTGTTTGATTTGACCACTTTCAAAGTTTTCATTCAACTTCAAGAGAACTTTCAAATTGATTTTGCAAACAGTGGAAACTTTCACATCTTGGTGGGATTTGATGCGGCTAAACTGACAGCTAGTGCTTATGGAACGAATTTTCCAAATATATCAAACAGTGTTGACAATCTCTATCTCAGATGCAGTCTTTTGAGCGATTCAATTGTCTCCGGGAAAAGGTCAAATGCGCTTTACACGTTCTCAACCAACACTAAAACCAGATCATTGCCATTCGAAATTCAACCAATAAATTACTTGTGGAATAAAATAAACTCCCCGCATATTTCTGAGGTCACCTTCTACATTACTGATGATGAAGACCGAGAAGTTGATTTGAATGATATTGATATTTCTTTGACTGTGGTAATTAAAAATGGATGAAAGAAGAGAAAGAGATCCTGATACAGGTGAAATAAGATATGGAGGTGGTTTTTCTGATGTTTTCTCAAAACTCGCAGCTAAATTAACAGGAAAAACAGCTTCAAAATTAGCTTCAAAGGCAGCAGAAAAATTAGTTGAAAAAGGAGCAGAGAAAGTTGGAGAAAAGACTGGACAACTCATTGGTGAAAAAATTTATGATAAATTTACAACAAAGAAAGCGAGTGAAGCGAGTGAAGCGAAGCGACCGGAGGGAGCCTCAGTGCCAGCGCCCCCGGAAACAAAAGGAAAAGAAATTGGGGAAATACTGAAGAAAGTCCGCTTCCAAGAAGACACTGACAAATTTCAATATGTGAAAGATGTTTATAAGGGCCTCCTCTGAAAAGAAAAAACTATCTAATAAAATGGCAGTGAATTTTAGAAACCCGGAATTAGTAAAAAGATACGAATATACATATTATGATCTAGCAACACCACTCAATGACAACATTGCAAATGACAACAGGCAGGAAAAAACTAATTATCACTTCAACGTGGATAATTCCTCAGAAGCAAACCCAATTGATTGGTACAATGCATATCTGGAGGTTGACTTTAAGCTTGTTACAACGGCGGACAGTGCAACTGGAATAACCGCGGGGCCAAATAATGGTAACCAAGATTGCACGACAACTAATGGTTTGACATTCATAAAATCAATCAAAGTAGAATGCAATGGGCAAACCATTTATAACAACTCAAGAGCAAATGAATCAGCGAATGCATTGACGCTCTTGAAATACACGAAAACCTATGCCGATTCGGTTGGGCAAGATCAGTTCTTCTATCCCGATACATCAACGGGAACAACAGAAGCACGGCCAGCAGAAGCACTTTATAATGAGGGTTTTGCCAGACGAAAGATCCTGACTGATGCGGCGAATATCAACAAAATATCAATTCCCCTGAATTTATACAGTTATTTCGCTGCTTTCAAAAATAACCTTCACCCAAATATAAAGACAACTCTTCTGTTGGAACTTGAAAATGACAACAATCTGATTTTCAAAAAAGGCGCTGCGCCAGATTCAAAAGTAATTCTCACTAAACTCAGATTGTGGTGCCCCAAAATCATTTTCAACGGAAAAGGCTTGAAACAATATCTTGAAGATTATCTGAAACCGAAAAAGTGGACATATTTGAAAGAACACCATGAAATAACACAAACAGCAGCTGTGAATAGCTACTTTCGCATTTCCACGGGGCTTCGAAGGCCGCGACATGTGTTGATTTGGGTTGTTCCAACAGCATCTTACAATAGCCAGACACATGATATCTTCAAATTCACGACATTCAGCATTGGAGCAAACAACCGGCACTTCAGTCGAGCCCAACTGGAGTTGAACAACTCAATTTATTACCCTCAATTGGAAATGACAACGGATGAGGAAACTAGGCTTTATCGAGCTTTGATGGCATTCAATTCCGCTTATAATGACGTTTTAAGCGGGCCATTGATTACCCGAGCAAATTTCAAAAACCTCTTTGGCATGCTTTACTTCGATCTCCGAAACCAAGAAGATGATGTGAAAGATGGGGCTGTGTCTCTGACTTTCCGATACGAATTGAGTGGCGCCAACCCAACACAGTACACATTGAACGCCTTGGTGTTGCATGAAAAAGAAATTGAGCTGTATACAGCATCAAACAAACTTCTAGTCAAGGCCTGAAAACTTATTTCGATATTGAAAATATCGAAATGACGTCGTATATTCCATATGGTGTGAAATTATCAGATGGGCAAAAAACAAAGCTTGCAAAAGCTGTGAAAAATAACTCTTCCATAACATTGAGACTTTCGCGAAATGAATTGAAAGGGCCAGATGAACTGTTGCTGACAAAGACTCAAATAAGTAAAGTTCAAAAAGCCATCAGTTTGGGGCGGGGAGTTGAATTGTCAATCTCTAAAACACAAATCAGAAAAGTTGTGGGTGGGAGTCTTTGGACTTCGTTGATTTCCCTGGGATCGAAGCTGCTTCCATTTGCAACAAAAGGGGTTTCAAAAGTTGCCCCGCATCTTGCGACTGGAGCGTTGAGTGCCTTGGGGAGCTTGGGGATTGATAAAATATTTGGAAAAGGAGCGCAGCGACCTCGACTGAAAGGAGAAGGAGTGCCAGGAGATCCGTTGTCCTTCATTATGAAGTTGATTGAGAAAGGCATTGAAGTTCCCGCAGTATTCTTATCAAAACTCGCTTCCCTTGGAGACCTCTTGACAAAAGGCCAGAGAAACTTGGTGGGAAAAGGAATTCAAAGCGGAAGTGGAATTACGTTGAAACCAACGCAGAGACAGATTCAAGGTGGGTTATTGGGAACACTTGCCGCTATAGGAATCCCAATGGCTATTGAGCTTGCTTCGAAATTATTCGGATCGGGGCTTCAAGTACCCAGAAAAGGCAAAGGCAAAGGCAAAGGATTGATGGTAAGTCCAAAACCGGGACTGTATCCTTATATGCCGCCGCCATTTTTTGGAACATGGGAAGGTCGTGGGCGAAAAAAAAAATCTGGATCGGGGCTTCTGCTGGGGCCAAACAGTCCCTTTCAAAACATACCGCTAGTAGGGGCCATCCTTTGAGGCCAGCTTGGAAAGATATTCCGATTTCAAACTTTGATATTCTTGAGTGGGTGAGGTTTCTTAAAATTCCCAATTTCAAAGGAATCTTTTCAAGAGATTCAAAAGATCATTTACATAAAACTGGTTCCTGCATAATTAATCTAGATGATTCTATTGGGAATGGAACGCACTGGGTTGCCACATTCATCAAGACACATATTGTCTATTACTTTGATTCATTCTCAATATCACCTCCAATTGAATTGGTAAAATATGCAGATAAAATTGGGAAAGAAATAATTTACAATTATGGGCATCCAATTCAAGCTTTGGAATCTGTCCGATGTGGATATTATTGCTTATATTTCTTGAATGAGATTCGGCGAAAATCCTTCTATGACACGTTGAAGGTTTTTTCATTGAGTGACCCAGGAAAGAATGAGAAATTCATAAAAGAATATTTCGATTGAAAATGGAATCATATTGCGTGAAGGAGAAACGCAGGACGGGATGCGTGGAACCGTCTGGATACATGACTGCAAAAAATGGGAGGAAAATGTGGTTTTGCCATTGCGCTTCCTGCGGAATCAAAAAAACAAGATTTGTGAAAAATTCGGGAAACTGAATCTGCCCTCACAAGGTGGGGGCATTGGTGAACTTGCGCTGACTGGCGTTGCGCATGCGCTGCCTTGGTTGGGAAAAAAGACAGTTGAAATGGGTCGTTATGGAGCCAGTGAATTATTGCGAAATAAAAACACTCAAAAGAAAGCATTGGATTTTGCGTTGGACAAGATGAAACCATTTCTTGCCAAAACCTCTGCTGATATGATGAATGAGCTGTCCACGGCGATCCGACCAAACAGAAAATATAAAACAGATCGAGCAGATTTGGATGGGGGTGCTTTAGATGTTCATTCCCTGATTGGGAAGCTGCCAAGACCAAAGAAAGGTTTCACCCTCCCAGGCCATAACTTCACCGGGCCCTGGAACCCACTCGAAAAACAAGTTAGATTTGATGAAAAGGGAAAGATTCTCGAAATCTGGCAGCAGCCCACAGGAAAAACAGATGCAGTTGCTATGCAACACGATGTTGATTATTCAGTCTGCGCGAAGAAAGCGGATCCGCGTAAATGCAAGAACGAAGCAGACAGGAAAATGGTTGCCGCTTTGGATGCCATTCCCTGGAAAGAAAGACAGTGGGGTCATGCTTTGGCGCGAAACACAATTCAAGCAAAACAGAAACTTGGGCTCGGCGCTTCAAAAAACGGGAAAAGATTTTGAGTGAAGGCCAGTGGGCTCAAAATCTGGCAAATGAACTTCACCGGCCAATCAGGCGGCGCTTTCCAAAGAGGCGAGTCATAGCATATGGGATTGACAACATCTGGGCGGCTGATCTAGTCGAGATGGGGAAATTTTCGAGGTGGAATAAAGGGATCAGATACCTGCTGATGGTGATCGATGTTTTCTCAAAATTCGGTTGGATTCGTCCCCTGAAAGACAAACGAGGTCAAACAGTGGCTGATGCTTTCCGAGATATATTCAAGGGGCGAAAACCGAAAATGCTCTGGACTGACAAGGGGAGTGAATTTTTCAACGCAACAATGAAAAATCTGCTTGATAAGAATGGGGTAAAATTGTATACAACGGAAAATGAAGAAAAGTCATCTGTTGTTGAGCGCTGGAACAGGTCTTTTAAGGAGAAACTCTTTAAAATGTTTAGCGTGAACAACAATACAATATACTGGGACAAACTTGGCAAATTACTGGATGAATATAATCATCGTTTTCATTCGAGCATTCGGATGAGTCCCGCAGAGGCGAGCAAACAGGAAAATGAGAAAAAGGTTTTCGCTAATCTTTTCGGAAATTTAATTTATGCTAAACATGCCCCAGCAAAATTCAAAGTCGGCGACAGGGTGAGAATTTCAAAGTTTAAACGAAAGATATTTGACAAAGGTTACACGTCGAATTGGACAGAGGAGATATTTGTGATTGACGAAATAAAGAACACAAACCCTGTAATGTATAAATTAGTTGATCTGTTGGGAGAAAACATCACTGGATCATTTTACGAGGCGGAACTTCAAAAGACAACGCAAGATGTGTTTCGAATTGAAAAAGTTATTCGCCGCGATAATAAGCGAAAACTCGCGCTTGTAAAATGGAAAAGTTACCCTGACAAATTTAATTCTTGGGTTCCATTGAGCGATGTTCAAAAATCTCTGAGACATTATGATCACATGTGAACACTGGAACACAGGAAGTTTGAGTTAAAAAACACAGGAAGTTTGAGTTAAAAAAAACACAGGAAGTTTGAGTTAAAAAAAACACAGGAAGTTTGAGTTAAAAAAACACAGGAAGTTTGAGTTAAAATAAAGATGATGTAATGAGATGATGCAATTCACACTATATAAACGCAAACACTGCGCGAGCAACTTCAGTAGAAAACAAACATGAACAGTGAGCAGATGTTAAAAGACGTAAACCAATCTTTTCACCAACTTGGCACAAAACATCCAGATATTCAACCTTACTTACAAAAATGCTTTGACGAGATAAAGGAAAAGTTTACTGGTGAGACAGAAGGCAAGCCAACGGAAGACAAAAAAGAGAAGATAAAGACGCTATTGGTGACACGTTTTGTTAGTGCCACGCTGTGGCACTTTTTGTGAATATTTATTAGTGCCACGCTGTGGCACTTTTTGTGAATATTTATTAGTGCCACAGCGTGGCACTTTTTGTGAATTATTTATTAGTGCCACAGCGTGGCACTTTTTGTGAATATTTATTAGTGCCACGCTGTGGCACTTTTTGTGAATATTTATTAGTGCCACGCTGTGGCACTTTTTGTGAATTATTTATTAGTGCCACGCTGTGGCACTTTTTGTGAATTATTTATTAGTGCCACGCTGTGGCACTTTTTGTGAATTATTTATTAGTGCCACAGCGTGGCACTTTTTGTGTCGTCATTGTAAATAAAAAAATGAAGTTAAATAAAATGAATGACTTGTTGTGGGTGGTAATAAGCGGTTATTTGAATATGAATGTTTGACATTAATATTCACAAAGTCTGTTATTTCAAAACACCGCTTAGCATCGCTTTCGTTTCGCTTCGCTTAACCCGTTTTGCTTCGCTTGGCTTTCGTTCATTTCCCGGTGGATTTCCCAGAGAAGACCGCTTTGCTTTTGGAGTTCCTTTTTGAGAATCTTGTGTTCCTCCTGGAGATTGACGAATGATTCAAAGAGAAGTTCAATTGAGTCTTCGATTTCGTCGCTTCGCTCAGCTTCCGCCATCTCCGAGTCAGACACAATAAATTCATCATCCGATGTTGTCGGAGTCTCATTCACGCTTCTTGTTTCTTCCTCTGAGCATGTGAAACAATCGTCATGGTCACTCGCTTCGCTTTGCTCGTCTTCCTCTGAGCATGTGAAACAATCGTCATGGTCACTCGCTTCGCTCGCACTGAGGCTCGCTTCGCTCGCTTCGCTTTGCTCGTCTTCATTGTAAATTATTTTTTTAAATGGATCCATTTTAATTCCAATTACATTTTTTGAAAATGGTTTGGATTATTTTTTCTTGTTCCGCCCGTCTGGATGAAAGTTTGAGCAGTTTGAAATCATCTTCATTGGGATTGAAACCGTTCTTCTGCAACAGGGCGAAAAGAACTTGGTGGCAATTGAGAAACTTTTTCCTGTTGAGATGAAGATCGTCATATGCTAGGGAAAAATATTTGAAATCGTCGATGAGATATTTCTCCAGATGTTCATAATCATTTCCGTCGTGACCTGTTATGTGGTTGAAGATTTCATGAGCGTGATCATTTGCTTTCTTTCCCCATTTGGCAGCTTTGGCGAAATCCCTGACTTTTTTTCTTGTGAGTTCACCACGGGGAATCTGGGAGAGAATTTGTGCTTGATAAAACTCGAGATCTTTGAGTGGAATTTGATTTTTCCCCTGATTTTTTCGGATGATGTCTTTGAAATGTTCCAGTCGGGGATTTTTGGGAGTATGGCATGTTGTGTGGGTTTCCTGAACGAGTTCAGGAATGAAATCGATTTCTTCTTCTTCGGAATCAGACATTTTTCTTTCAGGAATAGATTTCTAGCTTCGCTTTCTGAAATAGATTTTTCACCCTAATAGTAGATAATAATCGCTGGTTCTGGTGGGATCCGAGGCCACCTTAATTCAAACGTATTCGAATTGATTAAAAACATGTTCAACATGTAGCAATTGGTGAAACATGTTGCAATTGGTGAAATTGTGGGGAATTGAGGGGAACAATGGAGAAGTGAAACGTTGGAAATGTTTGTGGAGAATTGAGGGGATGTGAAACGTGGAGGATTGAGGGGATGTGAGAGACTGGAAGTTGTGTAGGAAATCATGGGAAAAAGTTAGAGGTGAAACGTGTGGACTTTTGGGGGATGATGTTACGTGAGAAATGAGGGGAAGGAAGTTGAGAATGTTGTGCTGGATTGAAGAGAAAAATCAATGATTTTTACGTTAAAATTAACGTGGCCGAGGATTGCACCAGAACCAGCGATTATTATCTACTATTGTACTCTTATCTTTTTGTACTCTGACCGTACTTCAGGTTAACCTCTTAACAACTATAATGCTATGTTTTTTGATCCATTATTGTGGACGGTAGAGTCGTTATTCATTGGTCCATCCTGAGCTTCTATCAGACACTGTACCTCTTTACAGGGATAGGGGTTATGTCACTTTGACCAATATTGCTTTGTTCGTTGTATTCCACAAAGCTTTACCAACTTTTTATAAACTCATTTCGATTTCGGAGACGGCCATGACGGCTGTAGTTGGAAGAAAATATATAACAGTTGTTTGGGCAAAAAGAAAGCAAAACTGAAGATAATTTGATCAAAACTGGAATTTTCACCAGTCATTAGCTGTCGCACAAGACGTTTTGTACGCGTAATCAGATTTTTGTTTTGCAAAAATTAGTTTCGAAAACACGAACTTTTCACGCCATAAAATGCTCAAAAAAGCAAGACAAATTCCGTAGAACATCTTTATCATGTTTGTCAAAGTTACAAACGTTGACAAAATGAGTAAACAGTGCAAATTTGTCGAGTTTTTAGCCAAAAGCTTTGTGCAAAATCATGATTGCGTAATTTGAGCGAGCACAGCACAACTCCATGTAAACAAACCGTTCGAACAAACCAATGCAGCTTTAAAACTCATATTATCGTTAACTTTCGATAAAGGGATCGTCGAATTAAAAGGACCGCTGTCCCGGCTGAAAATTGTGTTTTCATTATTATGACCAGAAACTTGGTTTAAGCTTTCTTTATTATCTAGAAATTGGAAGAAATCACCGTCAAAAGTGATAGAAGCAAAGAAATATAAACGGGGGGTGACAACTCTAACAAGGCCTGTTTCGGGAGAAAAACAAAATTATTCCGGGAATCTGGAGATTTTGCCGGGAATCGGGAGACTCGGGTATTTTTCCGGGAAATATGACATATTTCCGGGACATTGAAGAAAAAAGCGGGACATTAAACGAATTTTTTTTGTCGATCAGTTAATGTACGACTGAGAGTTAGTTACGTACAGTAGTTACGTGTTGTATAAAAAATATGAACGCCACCTGTATTTTCGCAATTCGTGCATCTGAACTGTGTAAACAGACAGACCAATCAGACCAATCAGAAATGCGCCCCACAAGATCTGCACACAGTTGGATTCCGATCGACCACGTGCAATCCCCAGTCAATCGTACCAGGCACGTACGTCCAGATCAGATTACGTCAGCTCCATGTTTACATTTTTGCTCTGCTCTTTGAAGGCTTTACTGCGTATTTATCACGTTCTATCGTTTGCATACTAAAGAAATAAATTACAGCCATAGCCATAGCATCACTTTCCGTCGCCTGTGGCTCAGAAGAGAAAAAGGAAGGTTTAGCAAGGTTCACATCCAGCAATGTTCAAGAAATACTTACCTCTGTAGGAGAAAGGAATATACTGCGCGGAGAACCATCCCGGTAAAGACATCATCCTTGGGTGTGCAGAGTTGTATCGTGAAGGAAAAGTTACTGAAGACGATTTCTTCCATAAAATTCAGCACTTCATGATAGAAGCCGGAAGGCATGGAACCAAAAAGAGGATTGTTTGGGGAAAACACCCCGAAATACTCTTTTGGGTTCTTAGAGGTTATTTAAGGTTCGGAGATGATTTCATTGACCACCTGTCCGGAGAAGGGTTCAAGCTGGATAGAGAAGAGGGCGAGGATCTTGTCTTTAGTTTTAAAGGAAAGTTCCTTCTTATTTCTAGTAGGCGTACCTTACACTATTCCTCAGCATATGCGGTCACGGTATCTCTAAGTCTCAAGTACGACTTTTAATTCAATGCTTCGAACACAGCAAAGTCATGTCTATCGAAAAGCGAAACAAACATTTTTTTTTGTTGCTTACAGTACGACGGACTAAAACTAAAGCCAGCTCTTGAATACTGTCGGCATCACTACAACAGTAATATAAACTAGACAGACGTTACTAACGGCAAGAAAAATGTCACATGAATGGCAAGTTTGATTTCTCGATTTATTATCAATAAATCAAACTTCATAAACTGTAATTCTTGCAATCCTGCACTTTATCTCCAAAGTACTGCTTTTGTTTTGCTCTATAGAATAGTTTTATCCAACTGAAGCCCCATTCACACCAACGGTTTAAACATGTTTAAATGTTGTTTAGTTTTACTATGTTTTTAGTCTCTATCTTGAACGTTTTTAAATGTATATATATATATATATATATATATATATATATATATATATATATATATATAACTGACAGGTGAATTCCACACTGCTAAATCCAGAATAGTGCTCAACAATAATGGAGCAGTAATAACAAAGTGTTTCTACTCAATATCGTTTCATATGGACTTTAATACAGAACTGTTTCGTAGACCAACAAAGCGTTGATCCACTCATCAGTTAAATTCCATACACACTAAAGTTTGTTAGAGTTTATATACATCAGCAATATGATCTTCACCGAAGTCGTTACAATATTCAAACGAAAAACAAAACAAAGAAAAACAATCGGGATATAAACTTATGATTGGTCTCTAAGGATGCGATTGAATTTTAGGAGGAACTTACGCTTGTGCCTGCAAGTTGATATTAGCTCGCTACGCTTGTTAAGTGTTGCCATGTCCGGTTTAAATACAATATAGAATTTCTCGGTAATACATAGGTTACATCGTTTGGTAAAATTGGTATAGCATTTAGCCTTGGCTAGGATTTTCCAGGAGATCGCAAATTCTTTCTTTTCGTCTTTTAGCTGCCATATGTATTTGCTTAGTTCTGTGCTATTTCTTTTACTCTCGTGAATGAATGACATTTGGTGATTTCGCCATCTTGTCTTAAATTCAGTGCCAAAAATGCAGAAAACTCTGAAAAATACGTCGGACTCACCGCCACTGAATTTAAGACAAGATGGCGAAATCACCAAATGTCATTCATTCATGAGAGTAAAAGAAATAGCACAGAACTAAGCAAATACATATGGCAGCTAAAAGACGAAAAGAAAGAATTTGCGATCTCCTGGAAAATCCTAGCCAAGGCTAAATGCTATACCAATTTTACCAAACGATGTAACCTATGTATTACCGAGAAATTCTATATTGTATTTAAACCGGACATGGCAACACTTAACAAGCGTAGCGAGCTAATATCAACTTGCAGGCACAAGCGTAAGTTCCTCCTAAAATTCAATCGCATCCTTAGAGACCAATCATAAGTTTATATCCCGATTGTTTTTCTTTGTTTTGTTTTTCGTTTGAATATTGTAACGACTTCGGTGAAGATCATATTGCTGATGTATATAAACTCTAACAAACTTTAGTGTGTATGGAATTTAACTGATGAGTGGATCAACGCTTTGTTGGTCTACGAAACAGTTCTGTATTAAAGTCCATATGAAACGATATTGAGTAGAAACACTTTGTTATATATATATATATATATATATATATATATATATATATATATATATATACATATATGTATATATAAAGTAAAACTAAACAACATTTAAACATGTTTAAACCGTTGGTGTGAATGGGGCTTCAGTTGGATAAAAATATTCTATAGAGCAAAATAAAAGCAGTACTTTGGAGATAAAGTGCAGGATTGCAAGAATTACAGTTTATGAAGTTTGATATATATATATATATATATATATATATATATATATATATATACATATATATATATATATATATATATACAATCATGTATACAATGTGCCCTCCCGGTTGTTACCATAATGGATTTATGGCAACTCCTGAACTTGGGCACAGGATGTACGGTTACATATATATATATATATATATATATATATATATATATATATATATATATATATGGCTCAAACTACCTGGAATGATAATAAAAGTCATTAAGTTGCCTTTAGTAAAGATTTCACTCCAAATATTTTGGGAATTTAGGATGTATGTTTCTAAACCTGTTTTAAACTAAACAACATTTAAACATGTTTAAGCGTTGGTGTGAATGAGGTATAAGTTCCATATGTTGTGGTGTATTTTTGTCCTTGGTGCAAATTTTATTTTCCTTTGTTTTGAGGTATAGCAATGTATGACAATGTATGATAATGAGTTTTGAACAAAGGAAAATAAAATTTGCACCAAGGATAAAAGTGCACCATAACATTTGCTATTTCGGTGGGACATCATCCCTTTAAATACAGCATTGTTTTAGCTGCCAAACCTAACAAATTAATGTAATCAACATTTTTGCCTTTCCTTTGGCGATAATTTTAAATTTTGCCCAGGATAATTTTCAACCAACTCCAGGCTGGTTTTTGAGACGTCAATACGTCTTTATATTGACGTCTCAAAAGCAGCCAAAAGTATCTGAGAATCGTAATATAAGTTGGTAAAGCGTTAGTGTTATTTTAAAAAGCCAAAGGACATATTTATATCAGTGAAAACCCAAATATATACCAAATATTTACCATTGCTCTTAGAGTAAAGGCAGGTGTTTTAGGCTTCATATTTCTAGGATGGAAATGGATATCAACGAGCATTTTTGACTCAAAAACGTCCAATTCGCAATGACATATCTCCCTTAAGGCCTATAAGGTGTGAAATGTATATTAACACAGTATGACCGGGATCATTTCAAGTTTATTTTAGCAGAGTAATCGTCGAAAAGCTGTATTTTAGGCATATCTCTCGCAAATGAGGAAAATTATTTTGGCATGGACTTGATGATTTATATTAGGCCTTGTATGGTATTTAAATTTGAGAAATATGATAAACTTATATCACTAAAAGTATAATTATAGCGCTTTGTTTTTTACGAATGGCCAGGAGCCGAGAAACCGCCAAACGACTGAGGATTGTTTAATTGATTAATTGCCGCGGCAAGAGCTAAATAGCTGCACATTGGTATCCACAAAGGATCAATCACAAAAGCGTTCTGATTGGTTAACGAGGTATATATCTGCGTACAAAGTTGGAGTGGTTAAAAACATGCGAGATGGTCGGCACGCGAAAAATATTTGAAACATCAATGAAAATTCCTTGAAACAGTTTTGTTCGTCATAATCCCTTTTTTGGCCAAATATCACGAAAGTCCTTCACACCTATATAACCCTGTAAATTATTTCAAAGATAGAAGCTAAAGGTGATATTTGAACAACACAGCGCC
Source organism: Cladopsammia gracilis (assembly GCA_022457155.1). Classification (NCBI taxonomy): domain Eukaryota; kingdom Metazoa; phylum Cnidaria; class Anthozoa; order Scleractinia; family Dendrophylliidae; genus Cladopsammia; species Cladopsammia gracilis. The sequence continues at coordinate 86,689 of JAJGOT010000401.1, read as the reverse complement.
TTCACAGGAGATTAAACCACCTCAAAGCACCGCGAACCAATGAATCAGCAGCACTCCTTCGCGTCAACTACTATAGAATATAATTCGTTGGAAATTCGGTCACGACGTCGTACAACAAGTTCAAGTTCAAAGCAAATTAATTTTTCAACCCAATTCTAACTAATTTTGGTTTGATGGTGACTTTTTTCCGGCCACAAGTGTAAAGCCTAATTGCTGTTTAAATGCCCCGAAAAGTTCCCCGAGGAGGCTACCCATTAAGAAGCTCATGACACCCTTGTGATTCATTAACTTTAATTTTAAAATGCATTTCTTCAATAAAGATTTTTTTTAAATTCGTTATTTGAAATGTAAGAGTAAACACTAAACTTTATTTTGGTCGAGTTTTTTTTTTTTTTTTTTTTTTAATTTTTGTCAGTCGAAGTACTTAAGTCAATGTACATCGCACTACCGTAGTCATTTACAGTTTGATAAAGCTCTGGCTTTTTCATTACATTAAACACTTCACCAGTACTATTATTTCACTTTTAATTAAGTGAGTGGAAAAAATAAAAAAACGATAACAACTCCTAAGGGCATCTTGTTAAATTTGGAATTTAAGTTTATGGTTAAATATAATTAATAAAGAAAATTTGTGGCGTTTTTTTTAATAAACATGCATCGTAACAATACAAGACGTACTCAATAATTGATCAATGAATAGCTATTCTTTATCAGATTTGATTCCTGTGTTCAGAGATGATCTTTTGATCTCAATTAATAACGACTCGAAAAACAAAAGCTGACTAAAGTCAGAGTTCATTACCAGAATCGAAAGACTGTAAGATAGTGTGTTGTGTGTGATGATTTGACTTTATATCAGGGCTTACTGAGACATGTCTGTTTTCTGTCTTGCTGCTACCGGCTTCTGTCAACACAGAATATTAAAGACTGCAAAGGACGCACAGAGACCGTGTTCTGTTAAATCGAAAATTCTTCGAAAAAAGAAAACATTTAAAACAATAAACATCCACAAAACTACATCAACATCTAAATTTTATTAAGTCGGTAAAATTCAGCACACCAGCTGTACAAAACAATACTAATCTAAATTAAAAAATATTAAAGATTTTAAAGATGAGATTATAAAGTTAATTATAACTTCGCGGTTTGATGGCATTAAACTGTCAAACATGGAGATGTTGTACTGTAATTTTACTGATATAAAATGTTGTTGAATTCCTATTAGTTTTAGAAGGAACTTTCTCTTCTCTTCACAGTTGGGATGCCAAAACTTTAGACGGGCTTATTAACTCCTCATCTCGGTATGATTGAAAAAGACGATAATTTAATTCGCTAGGATAGCAATATTTATGGAGCACACCATTGAGCTTTCTGGTTGTAAAATTTTGGGTTCCAATTTACCTCAATATACATTATCGAAAATGTTATGACTGATTTTTCTTCGGACGAGAACAATTTAGATTTTTTTCGAACGTTTATTCGTCCGCACATTTTTGTGATTAAAGTGACCGGAGATACAATAAGGAGTTCATACTTCGCAATTTCTACTGTATTTACGTTTCTCACTTGGAACGAATCTACAATAGATTAAAACTATATCAACGAAAACCTGTTCAAAACAAAATTAATTATCCTGCCGTTTATCTCGACCTCCAAGGCAGTTCTGCCGGACCGCATGCCGATGTGGCCTTAAAGCTGATAGGAACTCACCAACTTTTTATATCAGTTCATGTATATTTCAGAAGATGTTTTTCAGAAGCCGTAGGACGAGCAACGCCAAGAGCATCAACATTCGTTCTTTCTACTTCTTGAAACTTGGTATCTTTGCACCCAGCCATTGTGAACTCTGTAAGTACTTTAGAATTCAAGTTCATGGCTTGGGAAAGCATCCTAAGTCTTAAATAGACTCCAACTGATATATCTTTGGAGACGACTAGTATCCATGAATACTTCCTATACTATTTTACGACCTGTCTTTAATTTCCCGTTAAATGTAGCAAGTCAAAAATGTCCTCCTACGGATATCGTAATCATTCCAATTTCCCTACTTAAGACTAGAAACCTTTTTTCAATTTGGTGAAAAAATGTATCCTTTTTATTGCTGTCAAGCAAAATTAGGTGACCATGGCCAAATAACCATTCAAATTCAATAATAGTTGTTTTATGCGCAACCTACAAACTGGCCGTTGCTGTCTGGAAGGAGGACTCACTAATCTGAACCCTATTCGACCTGGGCTTTTTTGAGTTCCTGAGCCTGGCGGGGGGTGGAGCCCACCCCTTCGTAACTACAAGAACATTAAGGCTATGGCAATAAAACTTAGAGGGTACATAGTACGTCCAAAACTATCTCCTTTGCGCTCCTTTGGAACGATGACGTCATATGACGTAGTTATTAGGTAATTAGTTATGCGGCCGCCATCTAGGATTTCTGAATTTTTTTATAACCTGTTTAAAACCGTCCAAATTGACTCAAAAAATTAATCAAAATCAACAAATAAACGCTAAATTACGTAAAAATATAAAAGTTACACCAATAAACATTGTTTTTCTTCATTCAAAGGTACAAATATGCAAATTTCCAAAAACATGGCTGTCAAAATCTTGTTGCCATGGAAACATCATGTCACGTGATCAATAAATTGTCATATGAAATTGTTGCCAGATAAATTTTAAGAAAAGTCAAAAGTTGGATGGCGTTTGAATACATATTTAAAAGAAGTTATGAATGTTGAAAGTTGCGTGGGCACTTTGTGCCCCCCCCCCCCTCACAGGCTGAATACGGTTAATAAAACAATCAAAGGAGTGGTTGGGAAAGAGTACATTGATTTAGAGGATGGGGTTAAATACTCTCGAAGTTTAAAGCTCAGTAAAATAAACACCCACATCGTACTCCCCTGTAAGCAATCCTCCGTGTCACATCTGTTAGTTTTTTTTTAGATTGGATCAAAGTTGACAGTGTTTGTGTAGTCGCTGTCATTACTGAGTTAAATCCTGTTCAAACGATGAAGGGAGGTCCAGAACTATACATGTAGCATACAAAGGCGTTTACTAAAGTGCCAAGTCAATGAAAATTGACATTTTTTCTGCCATTTTTTGGCTTAGAATAGCCACTGGAGTCCAAAATACTTCGTACTCATTGACGGGAAAAAAAATTACTCTTACCTCTGTCTGTTAACGATTTGGATCAACCGCCATTACGAGTCTTCGCTCCTTGGTACTAATATAATGGTTACTTTTATATGGAAAACGTGAGATAATTTTAAGGACGATTTTATTTGAGCCTTATAAAACACGTAAAGCAACTGGCAGTATTGCAGTATGTTTTTTATAAACGCGGTTTGATATCACATTATAGACCACGATGTGATGTGTGACATTTAAGGTCTACATATTACATATTACACGGTTTGGAAGATAAAACTCAAGGATATATTGTCCCTTGAGGAAAGTATCCATTAGCGGCGTGGATAAGCAATGACCTCAGCGGCGTCACTACAGTAAATAACTTTAATGACAAAAAAGCCACAGGTGTTTTTTCCAACAACTTTCCCTTTATAAAGCAACGAGACTTCACACATTAAAAACAACATTTGCCGTGTTGTCTTGAAAATACCATTTGAAGTCCGCAGATCGGTTATAATTTTCGAGAGCTTGTCACTTGAAAAATGAAGGACTCCAAACGCGAAAGATCAGTACATCGCTTTCACAATGTCCATTTTGAAAGAAAAAAGAAGAAAAGAAAAGAAAAGAAAAGGTTCAACAGGCTAGCAGACTACCATACTGAGCTTTCTGTGCAGAAGGAATTAGTTCCGTCGAATTTTAATATTTTATACTCATCTATGTTCAAAAATCCATTAAAAGTGTGCAGATCGGTTTTAATGATCCATCAAAGTACTCCAAATTGGGAAACATCAGTACATCGCTTTCACAATGTCCTCTTTTTCGGCGGTCGAGTATTCTCTTCTCTTTATTTCTTTGCATTTGGATCGAGCAAAATATATGCGCAAGCTAGTCAGCGGAATTACCAAGAGAAGTTTACAGTCGATGAAAGCAGTGAAAATGTGCATTAATTTATTTCTGCCCCACTGCAATAACTCGTTCAACGCTCCGTGTATTCAGAAAATAAGGCAGCGGAAATGCAGCCCTATGATTTGATACATCGCTGGATCCTTGAACTTAAAGGGATGGTTTTACGGTTCGGCGCATGTGCAAGCTATGACGTAACCCATTTAACTTCATTGTTTAGACCAATCGGAAGCGAGAAGACAACTCTGCCGGGAAATTTGCCCTTGAAAATGTCGCGGTCAGTCAGCTGATTGAATGGATAATTATACATACCCATTCGCGCCATGAAAGCCACCAGAGGGTAGAATAAATCCTTCGGTCAAAGGATTTAATCAGTCTTGACTTTGTCGATGTAGTCCGTTGAATTTTTCTGTGGATTTTGGTCATCCTTCGCTTTTTGTTTACTTATTATAGTATGTGATTATTGAAGTAAATGTGAGTGGTTTTTTTAACTGATAAAACTGGTAAGAAAGCGAATAAAGCATTTTAATCTGTGCACATGCGCCGAACCGTGAAACCATCCAATTTTCATTCAAAACATCAAACAGGCGATTTTTCTTTCGATAATTGATGATCTATTTAATCAGTGAATCTTGTTTGCAAATCTCTCCTTGTTTAACTCTATTCAGCCTGGACTTTTTTTGAGTTTCTGAGCCTGGTTTGGGGCGGGGGGGGGGGGGGGGGGGCAGGCTTAGGGGTTAGGGTTAGGGTTGTGCCCCCAACGTAACTTAAAGAACATTAAGGCTATGACAATGAAACCTAGAGGGTACATAGTAGGTCCAAAACTGTATCCTTTGCGGTCCGCACAATGGAACGATGACTTCATATTACGTAGTTATTAGATAATTAGTTATGCGGCCGCCATCTTGGATTTCTGAAATTGTTTAAAACCACCTAAAAACCGGCCAAATTAACTCAAAATTAATCAAAATCAATATATAAGCGCCGAATGACGTAAAATATAAAAGTTATACCAATAAACATTGTTTTTCCTCATTCAAAGGTATAAATATGCAAATTTCAAAAAAACATGGCTGTCAAAATCTTGTTGCTATGGAAACATCAAGTCACGTGATCAAAAAAATTGTCATATGAAATTGTTGCCAGATAAATTTTAGGAAAAGTCACAAAGTTTGATGGCGTTTGAATACATATTAAAGAAGTTATGAATGTTGAAAGTTAGCGCGGGCACTTTGTGCCACCCCAGGCCGAATAGGGTTAATCACTGACGTCACTTCCGCTGGCTATCTTTGCTTGCGTACATGCAAATTTAATGACCGCCGAAAAAAAAAATCTAAATGTGCAATCCAAAACTACGGCCTTTCTGTGCTCGGATTGAAAACGGTTTCGACTTGTATTCATATACCAGTTTACTAAACAACAAATTCGAAACATTTGATCCAACTGTTGCTTTAAGGTTGTGACTGAGATTATAATTGTTCAAGAGTAAAAAATATATATTATTACGTTATTCCTATGCAACACTAACGAAAACAATACACCGAGAAGAATCATAAACTATGTTCTTTCACCTGCCTAGAAAAAAATATATTAACCATAAAATAATCTACAATTTTAGGTCATTTTACAGTCACTTACAGAAAAGTGGAAAGTTCCCGAAGGAACATTAGACTTTATGCATGTTATTTTTAGATACAGTCTTTAATAGCTCACTTGCATGATGACGTCACGCGCGCAAAGAATTGTGGTAGTTGTAGTCATACGATCCAAGATGGCGTCTAAGTTGGGAGGGTTTACTTGCTGCGTTCCCGGCTGCTTTAATAACAATAAACGCAACAGGGATGTTTCTCTTTATAAATTTCCGAAAAACGAGAAACTAAAAAAAGTGTGGCTTCGAAATATTTCAAGGAAAGGTTTTAAACCGACTACTGGTCATCGAGTCTGCAGTCAACACTTCGAAGGTGGTAAGAAGACTTACATGAACAACGTTCCAACAGTATTTCCACTCTCAAAAACACACCAAAAACCAAAGCGAAAACCACGGAGAAAGCTCATCCGAGTCAATACATCAGTAAGCACGGCTAATACCAACACTTCTGACAGATCCAACAAGACAGTAACTAAAGGTGGGAAGGAATTAACTCACACCGTAAACAGTGTGGAAGGTGCCACTGCTGGTGCTGCTCCGATTACTGCTGAACCCACGAATTTGGAGGACAAAGTTGAAAAGTTACAAAATGAACTGGAAGTGGTATCTGTAAAAAATGAACGTTTGCAGACTCAAACAGAAAGCTTGACATTTGGATTCCATCGATTTATTGGTTCGGATGATGATATGAATTATTATACAGGAATGAGCTCTCGCCACTTTTTGGCCCTTTTCGCCTTTCTGAATGCTGGGGACATTTGTTCACGCTTAAGGTACTGGAGCTCAAACAATTCATGCTTTCAAATTCCTGAAGTGGAGAAAAAAGGCCAGAAACGTTCATTAGAACCAAAAGATGAACTGTTTTTAACTCTGGTTCGCCTTAGGGTGAATATTCCAGAAAAAGTAATGGCTGATAATTATAAGATAAGTGTGGCAGGGGTATCCAGAATATTTGTCACCTGGCTGGATTTGATTTACTCCAGATTAGAACAGCTACCAATGTGGGCTTCAAAGAAAACTATCCAAAAAACAATGCCTGAATGTTTCCGCCAAAAGTACCCATTAACTAGGGTAATCATTGACTGTACTGAGATTTTTATCGAAAAACCATCATGTTTTAGAGCACAGTCAAACACATATTCTTCTTACAAGAGTCATAATACTGCGAAAGGTCTCATAGGTATTGCTCCAAATGGAGCTGTTACCTTTGTTTCAGAGCTGTATGGGGGACACTGTAGCGATAAGGCAATTGTGGAGGACTGTGGTATAGTACAACTTTTGGAGGAAGGTGACTCTGTTATGGCAGATAGAGGTTTTGAGATCCAAGACTTGCTCGCCAAAAAGAAAGTGTATTTGAACATCCCACCATTTATGAGGTGTAAAGATCAACTGAGCCCGGAGGAAGAAGATGAAACCCGCGAAATAGCTTCAGTGAGAATCCACGTAGAAAGGGCGATTGAGCGTGTAAAGAATTACAACATTTTGTCACAGATCATTCCTAATTCTATGGCGGAGGACTTAAACAAAATTTGGAAAGTGTGCTCTTTATTAACTAACTTGAAAGGACCACTTGTTACATAGCTTTAAAATTATCAAATTGTGAATGCTTTACTGTGCAACTCAAAAAGCCATGAAGATCAGAAATATGTCTGGAATGTGTATTGTGTACCAAGAGAAAAAATCATTTGCAAGAAAAGTTAACTGCAAGCCATAATTTTTATTATCTTTGCAGTTTTGCTTTTTATTTAATGTCTTCTACCTGGTAGCCACAAAATTGAAATGTCAAAATCAAATGAAAATGTTCATGGTCTTTCAAGTCACACAGTAAATGTGAGTTAATTTTTTGTATGACACCCATAAAGGTCAGCACACACTAGGAAACTAGTCTCTGCGACTAGTACTGGGGACCAAGTCCCTTCGTGTGAACTACCCGATTACTTTAAAAGTCAAATCACAGGGCCCAATTGTCCCACAAATTCAAACTGGTTTAAATTGAAGGGATTTGTCAATTATTGTATTTGTCCCCTTATGCATACTGCCCATGCAACTACAAGTCCCTGCGACAAATAAAAAAAAAAATCAACCAAGCTTAGCAAAACCCAAATCGGACTGCATGGCCCTGAGACCAGTCCTATCTTGTGAAACTTCAGGGAACAGTCCCTGTGACAAGTCCCAGGGACTTTTCCCTTTGTGTGTGTTGTGTGTGCGACTTGTTACAGGGACTAGTCTTTGCAACAAATCCCTGTGACTAGTCCCCTCTTGTGAGCTGACTTTAAGAGATAATCTGGTTGCTTCATATAGTGACGTGTCTGTATTTTCTCTTTATTCCAGGAGAAATGCAAACACTTTGATAAACAAAATGGGGCTGTTGATCTATCTTACAACTTGCTTGCTTGCAAAGATGTTTAGTAATGTTTGCCTTAAGGGACGAATACATAGTACTCTGAGTGTGTAGACTTAACTACAAACATAACAGATGTCATTCATGAATCTTCACCCCTGTGATGCCATGTACAGGGTTCCCCAACTCCCTAGGGGATGGACCATTTTATTTCTGAAGAGGGGTGGGGGTGGGTTGGGCATTTGTTCTGTGTATGAATGTTATTATTCACCCACTTCCTTGACAAGAATGTTTCCCTTGCTCTATACTTCTACCTCTCTTAGAGTTTTGTGCACAGGAACCTTTTTTTTTCAGTAATTGCCCAGTGCCCCCCCCCCCCCCCTTCCTCCAAACACTAAAATTTTCTGCCCCCAGTTGGAATTTCCTTTTCATTGTTGTATTTATTTGTAAGAAAAGATATTAGGGTACAAGGGAATACCCCTTTTCACTCGTGTTGTCAGTAGTTCAGGGACCATAGCAAACAAATAAAAGTCCACAAGTTTGCCTTTCAGTGATGCCCAAAAGTTTGGGTCAAAGTATATCCGCTCAACATGAATGTCCTCTGCTCCTGAGGTATAGGTGTAAACTACAAAGTCACACCATTGCAATTTTCTTATTGCCATCCCTCCCTGCACTTGTGCGTAGAAAGGATGTTTTCTCTTTAGTCTGAGGCCAGAGTCAGTTAATTCTAAACAAAAATTCTTTGTTTTAGTTGCAAGGGTGACTAATAATCTGGTACTGTTGTTTTCAGGAATGACCTTCTCTGGAAATAACTTGTATTTCAACTCCAGGTTTCCAACTGGACTGCTTGTGTTGCTGGGGTCACTCACTTCACCATCAACACTTGCTGCTAAGAATGCATTGTCCTGGTCAATAACAACACCCTTCTCTTCTACGCACAGCCCATGGTGACCATGGTTGAGCTGATATTCAACATATTTGTCCCTAATTATTGGTTCAAGTCTGAGTCCTTCAGCACACTGAAAGGGTGTGGTTGTCTTTGTTTTGTATTGGAATAGATCTCTGACAAGACGATCTGGCATGGTTGTTGACCTGCGGTTGTTGATTTCACCAAACTTTGATGCTGTGATTCTTCCAGACCTATACTTAAACCATTCAGGGTTAGAGGATTGTCCCCTTGTTCTCTCCTCAACGTCTTCAACCTCTGAATTGCTTATTTTAATTTGACTCAGAAAATCTCGGCATTCCTCTCTAAAGGTGGGATTTGATAAGTCAAATTCATCTGAGACTACTTGGCCTTTATAAGGTATTACCACAAAACTAACATTTCCATTTTGTACAGTTTCAGATATGTCATTAGCAGTTTTTGTCGTAGGCTGTTCCTGGCAATCTACTGCAAATTGTTTTTCTTGGTCACCATTCGGAATGTCTTCTGGGGCAATCAAAACAGAATGTGAAATGAGAAGGTGTGAATCATTTGAGAAATTGCTGTCAAACGGTTCACATTCATTGCCATGGATCAAGTTAAGTTTTGGCTTCTTACAAGGTGAAGAGTGATCCACTTCCGCTGGTACTTCCGGCCAAGTGTTTCGCTTCCCTTGCAAATAGTCGTGATCCATGGCAACTTGAAAGAACTTATTTTCAAGTTCTTTCACAATTACTGGCTTGTAATCATTTCCCTCAAGTAAATCTATTACCATTGGTTTTGATTCATCAGAATTTCCTTTTAAGTCATAACAAAACGAATAAATCTGCTCACTTGTCACTTTCATGGCATAAGAAGGACAAGCAGTATATGAAAGTTTTTCTCTTTTTCTTTGTATTCTCTTGTCCGTTTTGTTTTTTTTGTCTGCATCATAATCATGATGGATCATGAGAATGTCATTGAAATGAACGGGTGTATGATTGGGGGTTTGTGTTCGTGGTTTGTGCCACTCCTGCGGTTTCTCTGTACATGATTTGTTGGGTGGAATTTCCTGAAAACCACTCTCAACAAAGTCAAGAATTGTGTAAAGCACAGCCCCTACGTGCTTACAATAGCCATTTGCTCCAGCTTTACAGTTACAGCAGGCTCCATCGACTTCAGCTGTGTTCTTTTTAAGTCTAACTTTCGTTCTGTAAGTCTTACTTCTTGTCATGGAGGCTTTCACCTTGGTTTCAAAAAAGCAAAATTCCCTGTGACAGCTAAAATTGTACTTGACATCTTGGACATGGCTAGCTTTAAAAAGGGCATATCCCTCCCTTTTGCATTTAAAAGCTCCTCGCCGTTTTTTCCCTTCTTTCGATGCGCCAGATAGATAAGAGAATATGTAACAATGCTGAAACTCTGGCAAATTCGCTAGGCTTAATGACCATCCCTCCTTTGGCCACTCAACACGACGGGTCGCCTGGTTTTGTTTTCCAATTGTGTTTAGGTTTTCTTTCTCGGCTCGTAGCCTTCGATAGTGAATTCCACCATCTGGATCTATAACTTTTTTATCCAGTCCTGTATTAGTGTAATCTTTTACGCTGTAAAAAAATTGAAGCCTTTTAGCAAGAGCTGGAGAAAAAGAAAACGCGAGTGATACTTACAGTTCAACGCGCTTACCGTTCGAGGAGTTGCACACGGTTTCCGCCAACTGAACCTCCTCTACATTTTAACCAACGTTTAAGCTCTTCATTTTTCAGATTTTCTGGCTTTCTGCCTTGTAGGGACGCTCCTGGGACGTCATCTTCTGTCAAAATTACTCGGAAGGACCCCAAATGACCTAAATTATTCGCTTCGTCAACTTTGTTTACATTTTTAGCCGCCATTGTTATTCAAAACTTCCCGCGATGACTACAACTACCATAATTCTTTGCGCGCGTGACGTCATCGTGCAAATGGGCTATTGCCTGATTTTTTCCAATCTATAAAAATAATAATAATAATAATAATAATAATAATAATAATAATATTTATTGCCCTGAATTATAAATATTTTGACCAACTTCCTTCGTCGTTTTACAAATGCATGCACAACTTTAATTTTTTCTTCCAACATTGAAGAACATTGTAGAAACATTGTAGGGCATTTTTTACAGACGAACTATCAGTTATTAGGGACAGTGCAATAATTACCTGGAGGGGGGCAGTAAAATGGGTGCAATATGGCCCAAAACTAAGTCATACCCCCCTCTCATTAAGCAAAAATTAATTTCACCCCCCCCCCCCCCTTCACATAATGATAGCAATAAGGATGCCCCCCCAGTCTCCTCCCATTGATTCCCTCATACCTAGTTAACTTGTTCGATTTCTTCCTCCGGTACCAACATCACTTCAAATGACTCTTCGATGTATGTTGAAGAGTCGTTTGAAGAGTCATCAGAATCACTGGATTCTGAGCTTCGCATGAATCGGGAGATTCCTGATCTTCTACAGCATCTCTGGCACTAAGGTTCGCGCGTGCGTGGGTGAGAACTCGATGAATCAACTCAGTCTTGCTTCCACTTATCTTGAGACTTTTTTGCTTTAGATACATTTTCAGCTGCTTGTTTGTAAGCGCTTTTACATGTTTTTCAATTGTCCAAGAAATAAGCGGAAGAGTGTTCCTTTCTCTTACTCTTTTTTTTTTTGGCTTTTGCATCGAAGATCAAGGTGCTGTCCATAACTTTTACATGCAGTTTCGTCCACGTTGTACTGGGAACATCAGACTCTTACAAAGACCTTTAAGCTTCAGAGGAGGGCAATTTTCCCTCGTTGAACAATTTCTTTATCTGGACACTTGAGAGAAACTTGTCGATCTGGTCTCCAGTGGACGTTGCCGTAGTGAATGGTAAATACTTTCCAGGCGAAGCAGCATCTAGGGTTGGAACTGGAGAACGTTTGACAGGAACACCTCTTGTCCAACCTTCATTGATGCATCCATCGCACGTTGGAGTGCAGGAAAACTTAAGGCACTCAAGGAAGTACTGCCCCTGAAGAACATGATCTTCTTTTAATTTCTCAAGCTTTTCAAACAAAGCATTCCCACACATCGATATTTTTGTCTGCAAGGAAGATTTGTTCCATTTGATTAGATATTTAGCCAAGGAGAATAAAACCTGCTTCTCTTGAGAGTAGCTGGTAACGGAAACGAGAAAGTCATGCTTCCCGGGGCTGGGTTCGTCGCAGATTCGGAAGGAAATTTCTCCAGCCATTGCCCAAGTATTCCGCACCTTCCACTGAACACAATGTTGGTCTATTTCTTTCAACGTCATATTATCAATCTCCTCAGTTGTTAGTCCATGAAACGGGTCTTTTGCTCGACAGGCTTACTCGACGTCAGTGCTTCTCCGATGGCTGCATTGTTATCTCTGCTTCGCTCTGTGCAGAGTCCTGAGGTGCCCTGTGCAGAAATTTACATGTTACCCCCTCCCTAAGGCTGTGGGTTTACATTGTGCCCCCCCTCTCGTTTTACTGCCCCCCCCCCCCCCCCTCCAGGTAATTATTGCACAGTCCCTTATGGTTAACTTTTTCTTTCTTTTCTATCTCCTTTTTGCCGATCTTTTCGGTGATTTATAGGGCAAAGGTGACCAAGTTGTTTAATCGGCTTTATAAATAATGTCTTTGAATGCTTTAACATGCCATAATGGACGTTCTTGACATGCACTTAGAGTTGCTTATTACTAGTTTATACTCATTTAACTTATATTTTTAATTACAGTGAAAAATAATTCACAACTGTCGAACATGGTAAAAATAAGACAATTTTGTCCATAGAAAATTTTAATCACAGTTGTGCTATTTTATAGATTACTGAGAAGGCTGCTTCATTACATCTTTCAGGGAAAACCAATTCTGACTGAGTCTCAAGAAAAACGACCAGACCAATAATTGCGGTCAAAAGAAGTCACCATTATCGAAATAACATTTTAAACTCGTTCAAACCACGTTAAAGTGATTATGATTGAAAAGTACGAGTTTGCATCTCCTTCAAACGCCACAGCTGAAAATGTAACAGCACGACCAAATACAGTTGGCAACAAGTACACGGAAATTGCAAAGCTCGTATCGATTGCAACTGGAATTGTCATCATTAACAGCGTAGTGCTTTGCTTGTTTTTGAAGAATAAAAGCTTGCGAACTACTTCTAACTATCCACTTTTCAGTTTGGCTCTCTGTGACTTCCTGTGTGGTTTGGTTGTCATCCCTTTGTTTGCAATATTGTACTTCACACCACTGATTAAGTCCTTTGAAATTAAATTCTATCTAGGATTCCTGGTAACTGTTCTTCACAACTTTGTAGCCATCGCCACTGTGTATCACATTGTAGTTGTGACAGCAGAACGATATATGGCGATTAAGTTCCCGCTAAAACACCGAATGATTCATAAGAAGTGCATCCACAAAGTCTTAGCTGCTGTTTGGATTTGCTCGCTGCTGGTATCGTGTATCCCGTTTATCTGGATTGACAACATATACCCAGTGTTCCACCCAATATCTTCAAAACTCCTTCTCGGTTTTACCGTATTCTGCCTGGTGTTTGCCTTGATTGTACCATACACCTTTTTGGTGTTCGCATTTGTGAATATGTTCAGAGCCATCAATGGCGCATCATCGAATGGGTCTCAAGATACGAACTTCAAGGGACGAAGACACATCCTTGTACAAACGAAATCAACCGTTGAAAAGAAATGCTTGTTGCTTTTCGTCATAATGGCCTGTGTATTTCTCCTCTGTTGGATGCCCTGGTTTGTAATATTTCTCCTAAACCAATTGCCGAATTCATTGATGGCAGTCCCATCTGAAATCGCAGTGCTGATCAGGTACATGACGTCTGTGGTCAATCCATTGCTGTACACCTTCCTTAAAAGAGATTTTCTCCGCGCTTTAAAGTTTGTCTTCAAAAGATATGACAGTAGGCGAGTTTCCACGTCCTTCACAGCCTTTTCATTCAGACGAACAACCTTCAAAACAGACGCGAATCACAACCAAACAACCTCTACTCCAAATGGAGATGGTCCGCCACTGCTGGCATTCCACAGTCCACTTCTTTTTGAGAGTGCGTTATGAACTCTACTGACCATGGAAACTGAGTGTGGCAGAATTGACCAACTGATGTAGTCATGCCGCTGGATGTGTTATGAAACACCAAAGAGCTTTCTTTTATCAAGATTTCCAACACCGAGAAGACAGTTGTTATGGACGAAATTCGTGTTGTTGTAAATCCTGACGGACAACCTCCTGAGTGTTAGATATAGCTTCTAAACAGATCGTCATATACAGGGAAAATTATGGAATGATTAAGATCGGGTTTCCAAACCACAGCCATGCTAATGATTTCCTTACTTCAAACTTGATGAGTTATCTGTTTGAGAAGGTAATGTTTCGTTTCTCCGAAAAAGTGGAACACAAATCAAGTGCCCGTTCACTTACCTTCCCGCCACACATAATACGATGAAGAATGCTTCATTGTAAGGCAACTGATTATTTTAAACGCAGTCTTTTGTTGCAACATTACGTGTTGCAAAGGGTTTAAAAAGCTTACAAAATATATCAGTCGTTAATGAATAGGGGCACCCAACGAGGAATGTTTAGGAACACGCTTGTAATGGCGTTGTACTCTTTTCCCATACCGTTTTAGTGTAGTCCTTCACAAACTGTGAAGGGCGGTGACCTCCATTGCATGCATGATCTAACAAAAGGAGAACTTCACAATAGTCCAGTTTCGAATTCGCTATGACCGCTGAATTCAAACACCAATGACACATTGATACAGGGTTAGACTCGACCTGATGTAAACTATTCACAAATACCGGCAGAAGGTGCGTGAAATTTGAAAATTAAACAATAGACAGAGCTCTGAACAGGTCATCTTCTCGCCTGAATTTGTGAATATTTTACATCAGCTTGAGTCTAACCCTGTATCAATGTGTCATTGGTGTTTGAATTCAGCGGTCATAGTGAATTCGAAACTGGACTATTCAAATTTAAACTTCAAACTTTCGGTCAAATGGGACCTTACTCAAGACACCTTATCTTATATCTTAACTTATACTCCTTCTTTGAGCCAGCCTTCCTCGACGATAATTTACGAGCGAGATTCAACTGAGCCAGACAACAGTCCCGCTATTACGACAAGGATCAAGCGATGAATCTAACATTTTTATTTTATACTGTCAAATTGCAAATGATCAAGATGATGTTACAAAATTTCTCAAATTCTGCATGCAGTAAAAGGCAGAAGCAACTAATTTACGTTGCTTTATCTAGTGTAGAAACTCAGTCTCTCGTCTGCAGAGGCCTTCTTTCGTGTTGCCTCAGAGTGTATAAATGTTTTATAATTAACAGAATAAGCCGATAACACAAAACAATAGTCACATGATATAGTCATAGCACCACGAACCGAGATAGTAAAAAATGGTTCAATTTACAAAGTGACAAAAATACTAGAAGTTATTGATCTACAAGAGAAACTTTTCCTTAAAGGAATATCGTTAGAGTGCGAAAATTTGCCAATGCATTTTTCAAAATGCTTGCTGTTTAGTGCGCCATGAATTACGCCATTGAAAATAAAATCGAACCTATATTTAGAGCATTAGATGGTTAGCCATATATTATGCAAACTAGCTTCGAGAGAGGATAATTATTGATTGATGAAAAACAGATAGCCCTCGATTGAAAAAAAGGGAAAATTATAATCCAAGAAATCAACTCTTGTGAACCCACTATGCTTAAACACGAAGTTCCGGTAAAAAAGGCTTAGCTCCTCCCCCATTTCACACCTTTTGGGTGTGAAATGCAAATTTAGGCGTCTTTCAGTCACAAAACGTGGTTAACTTGCACGTCCTTTGAACATAATTGACTTCGAAAATCTGATAAAACCAAGATTTTACCTAAGCTAAGAAAGAAATAGAAGTTTTATAAAACCGCGCTTGGCACAAATTCAATCCCGGTTTAACAAACAAACACATTAAATTAGCTATAGGTCATCATTAACCCTATTCGGCCTGGGGGAGGGGCACAAAGTGCCCGCGCTAACTTTCAACATTCATAACTTCCTTAATATGTATGCAAACGCCATCAAACTTTGTGACTTTTCCTAAAATTTATCTGGCAACAATTTCATATGACAATTTTTTCATCACGTGACTTGATGTTTCCATGGCAACAAGATTTTGACAGCCATGTTTTTTGAAAATTGCATATTTATACCTTTGAATGAAGAAAAACAATGTTTATTGGTGTAACTTTTCCATTTTTACGTCATTTAGCGTTTATCTATTGGTTTTGATTAATTTTGGGTGAATTTGGACGGTTTTTAAGAGGTTTTGAAAAAATTCAGAAATCCAAGATGGCGGATCCAAGATGGCGGCCGCATAACTAATTACCTAATAACTACGTCATATGACGTCATCGTTCCATTATGCGGACCGCAAAGGAGACAGTTTTGGACGTACTATGTACCCTCTAGGTTTCATTGTCATAGCCTTAATGTTCTTGAAGTTACGAGGGGGGGGCACAATGTGCCCCCCCAGGCTCAGAAACTCAAAAAAAGCCCAGGCCGAATAGGGTTAAAAATAACTAATATACATCAGAGGAGGTTGGACACCAGTCACGTGCAAATTTTGACCAATGATTTTCGTCGCACAACTTGTTCATGGCGGAAGGCTGAAACATATTCCAAAGCGTCAGTAGGTGGCAGTAATTTCGCGATTTTATCCTTCTTTTGAACGTTATTGTTCTGGAGCTCGTCCTGTGGCTTGATGTGATGTGAAACCTTGCGTTGGTGAAAGATTTTTAAAGGTAAGTTTATTTTTATGGCATTTTCTGTCATGTTTTGACGAGCGAACGAACGGTGGTTGTTCATTTATTTCCTGTGGTGTGTGGTGTTTTTAAATGGGTTTTTCTCGCGATTCATACCTTTATTTGCTTTACTTTTTACATCTCTTTAAAGAATAATTAATAAAGTTCAATTTTATGTCGGCGCCCCCGTTCGCCCCCGCAACCGTTTTTGAGATACCTTAAGTTGAAACTTGTGATATATGGGCGAGACGAAGAGAAAATGGCGCGAGGTGTGACTTTT
Source organism: Cladopsammia gracilis (assembly GCA_022457155.1). Classification (NCBI taxonomy): domain Eukaryota; kingdom Metazoa; phylum Cnidaria; class Anthozoa; order Scleractinia; family Dendrophylliidae; genus Cladopsammia; species Cladopsammia gracilis. Next base: position 69,648 of record JAJGOT010000401.1, on the reverse strand, counting down.
TTTTCGGGGTCCACGTGAAATCACTTAACCCTTAGATGTTACAATAATATGCCCTGTAATGAGTTATATGAGTTTTATATATCTTAACCATTATTCTAACTCATTTCTGGTGTTATTTGGCGTAGATTTTGTCATGAGCAACCGCTAAGGGCTTATATGTTTGTTATTGTTTTCTTTTCATGAAGTGGCTTCCTAATTAAGTCTATTCTTTTTCTAGGTTCAACAGCAAAATGTGGAGCCCTTCAGTCTGCTCTTTTTCCTGAAAATAGCAGCCAAACAATAATTACATTTTTATTGCTTGGCCCAAAATATTGGGGCTTGAGGCATGCATGCAGTGAGGGTTTTGGTCTGTCATTATCATATGTCTTGTAAAGCCCAGCTCTAAGCAAAAATCCAAAGCTCTTGAGACCCACAAATTATTGGGTTGAGAACTGTGAATTATTGTCATTGAGTAAAAGCCCCCATATTGTCAGTTGTTTCATATTTTAGCAGATAATCATCAATATATAAATAAAATTATAAACTTGTATAGACAAAATGCATCAATGATTTAATCAGTCTGTTAAATATATTTATTTGTTGATAAATAATAATTGTCTATGCCGATATTTGATGGATTGTACTCTAGCAGTAGCCTGCTACAAATGCACAGCAGCCCCGGGTTGCTTACTTTTGTCTTCAGTTGACAATAAAAACTTATTACATACTTAAGTTCTGCATGGTGGCATAGAACATACCTGCCAAGTCTCATGCCTGCGAGTCCAAAACTCCAATCTCATACCAACTCATGCTTATGGAGCAATTTTAAACTCCTGACTTACAGATTTGAGCTATCAGCCTTAACTGATCACATGATCCAATTAAAAATATAGTTTTGTTAATGAAAATTTAGCACTTTTTGTAGGTTTTTGTCATTCTGAACATTATGATTACAGCTGGATATTATTAAACGGAGGACTGAGGTCCATAGAAACTTCTGAATTCTTCAGAACATCTTTGGACATCTTCAAAATAGATCGGGTTGTCTTTGAATTTGGTTAGGTCGCCTTCGGAAATCCTGGCACACCGACAAAGAAAATCTCAAATAACCTTCATAGTTGGGGAAAATTTAGGCTCACTGGATATTTGTTGGAGCTTTTGTATCACTTATGAATTGCTATAATTATTTTGATTACTATTAATTGTTTTCTATTAAAATATCAATGGGCTCCCGATCAACTCCATTTAACTATGGTGTGCAGGGGCATAGCTAGGATTTTTCAAAGGGGGTGTCACACTGTCACACCCAGGGTACTTACCAGATGGTCATGTTGACATCCACTCTGTGTTTTACTAAAATTATCTCACAAAGGGGGGAGGGGGTCACAGGCACCCCAGGACCCCCCAGCTATGTCCCTGGGTATTCCTTGATTATCAAGGATGGCAAGGGTGGAGGAGGGGGGTGGGGTGGGGGCAGTAAGCCAGCAGGTGAAATTTCTGTTTCCCATTTCTGTACCGACTTCTCAAAAGGCTTCATTTACTTTTTTAATTACCCAATAAAACCATGAAGTAGGATGGGGAAGCTTGTAGTGAAAATAGTTCTGCTTCAAAATAGAAACAATTGAACACTTCTTTCCTTGCTCCACCACTAATTGAGGGAATTGTTTACATAAATACCTCATTAAGAATTATGTTTGTTAGGAAAGTGGTTAGTTAAAATTATTGGAACTACATAAAGTTTGCTCCCTTTCAGCAACCATTCTCTATTGTTGTACTTTGACTGTCATAAGCAACCATGGTTGCTTATGACATAGGCAATTGCACATTTGTTATAAATTACCTAAGACTTGTGCTCAAGTGAAAGAACATATAGTTGTTCTCATGTGCACAGTGCTGATTGTTGTGCTCTGATTACATTCCAAGAAAGAGGGCCCAAAGAAAAAATGGTTCCTTAGTACCTTAAATTGTTTTGCCACAAACTCAGAGTAGAGTGCCAAAACATTCTGCATTTTTATTTTCAAGCCCAGAAGTTTTAATTCCTTTTTGCCTGAGGTCCTCCTAATCACAATTTTCTACCAGGTCTTTATGGCCAGAATTGGATTTCTTTCTACAGCTAGGTGGTTCTTGTTCAGATGCAAAAATATAGGTTAGTCACTGCTTTATTTCCATTACTGGGCTTTTTAATCATGTTTTTCTCCTGAAGTTTTAACAAGGAATAATATGTGATATTATATAAAAAAAGGCAACAGTTGTCAGATTTGTAATGGTCGATGGGACCGAAATCTGTTTTTGTTTAAAACTTATTATTCAGATTTCATTGATTATTTGTTGTTTCACATGATTTTACAGTTTTATTATTTATTTATGTATTTATACTTCGTAACAACACAAATCCAGCACTACCAGCATTCAGTACAACAAAATTACCTTCGTGTATTTCAAAATTATAACATTCTAAAATTAAACTCATGATCAAAAAAACTATAAAATGCAACGATCGATTGTTGTGGTTACCAACCTTGGTAATTCCGTGATTTAAGCTTATAGCTTTCGTTACAAAATATTCCTCGGTTGGACTTCCTCATGCAGCCTTGCTTTAATAAGTCTTTCAATCGATCAACGGGCATAAAACCCTGCTCGATTTGTGCTTGTTGTGGCTCAAATTTGTAGTCGGTGCACGAGTAAGTCTTTCGATCGGCGTAGAATGATGCCTCAAGTTATTCAGTTGTAAAAATAAATGGTTTCTATACGAGAGTAATCGCATAACCTTCAATTTAGGCCGATTTTTGCTTCCATAGCGGCTAAAAGTCTGAAAATCTGTAGTTCCTCGAGGTCCTCACAGCTTGAAGGTTCACTTGAAACTGAACGAGAGTCGCTCAAAACGAAAATTCATCCCATGATGCCTTTCGGCCCGTGTCCAACCTCCTCTGAATATACATGTATCACTATGCCTTTGCCTTGACGGTTTCTAAGTTACAGTGGGAAAAAGAAATGACTGTCACAGCAGTTATACGAAGGGCTTGGCATTAGAGGGAAAACTATCAATACTATGTTATCAAATAACAGGGACTGTTAACAAAATGGAATGCTTGAAAAAGTTTTACTTAATTTTGTGTGCGTCCCTTTTAAAATGCTAAGTGAAGAATGCAAACCAGGAAGCCATTGCGGAGAGAACCAATGTTGACCATCAGAGCAATGAGATTTATAATGCTTTTTAGATTTAAAACCTGTTTTGCAACCCAATGAGGTGGGTTATACCCGCTATTTTCAACGATTTTTTAACATAAAATGAATTAGAATTAAGCACATGCAGTAAGATAGAGTCATACTGGCAACTTATGTTCCATAAAGATCGATCGCTATTACGCAATATTTATCTCTAGCTTTGTCCTCATGAAATTGAATGCAGTAATTACCGGTATGTCGCTTGCTCAAAAAGACAGTCAATGAGATCTAGTTAGAAAATTAAGCGAATAGTTATTTCATTCCTTCATTGTTTAACAATTGTATAATATTGGCCAATAAAATGTAAATTATTGCTGAAAATTCAGATGTTAGTTAATTTGCTTCCTAAACTTACAATCCTTTGTAAACTGCCCATTGCCCGGCGCTTGCCTCTTTCCAGTCCTCGACAAACTTTTCGCCTCATAAATCACGTCCAACTCTGTTCATCTTAAAGGGACACTGTCACCTATTTTTAGTATCACCTTGAAAAGCCAAAGAACATATTTGATTTAATGGCAACCTTAAAATAATGGTCCAGTTTTGTTAACAAATACTCTACCAGTGCACAGAAACTAGTATTCCTTATCTTTGGCTGCGGATGGCCAAGATGGAAATGGATTGCAACTTGAAAAAATTGGCCAGAAAAAAAATTATTATGGTTCGTTCTTCCTTGAAGAAATTACTTGATATTATCTTCTTGGTGTTCTAAAAGCAATTTTATGTTTGAGCAAAATTAAGGTACTTTGTCATATATTTAGAGTATTTTGACCAAAACACAGCAAAATATGCGTGACAATGCCCCTTTAAACAAGACGATATCCATATTAGTACAGTTGAAATGTCGCGGAGACTTGTGATAGAGAATGCAAATCACACTTTTAAGAGGGGAAGTTGCCTCTTCACTAGCTCAAATCCACTAAGGTCGCTCCGCCGTACGAAAACTGGAACTAAGCGCCGGCATGATAGGCGGAGATTTTTTTAAATTTTGATGACTACTCATGCAGCTTGTTACATAGGAAGCCTTTAATCACTAATTTCACTTCAATCATATGCGTAAACGGTCTGGGGAGCAGACATGGGGCAAAGAAAAGAGCAGACGCCTCCCAGCGAAGTCGATTTCCAAATTCGATTTCTTTGTTATCTGCCGATGACGAAACGGACGAATTGTCGCAAAATATATTACCATAGTAAAAGCATAAAAGAAGAGCTTGGAGTCTTGTCGGACACCACCCAATGCTGGTTAGTAGAAATTTCGCCGCGCGCTGTTTACTTGCCCCTGTTTCCCCTCCCGCGGGATGAATTTATGAAAGGGTATTGTTTGGTCGCATCCAATCAGAAAGGAGAAAACGGCGTGACTGTTGGTGGTCGGCACTACAAATTCCCGCTCCGGATCGGTCGAGCTTCGCGTTTTGGACGGATGTCAAATGTAATGATACGAGAAAGAAAGAACCTCTGACTTTCAGCTTGCCTGGTGCGCGGTTTGGAAGCTAGCTATGCGATGGGAATTTCTTCGTGAACATCGACTCGGCGTTGGACCGATCCAAACTCCAGCTTTCCTCCCTTGTCTCCTTTACTATGCGCTCCGACGCAAAAGCCTTCAAATCGCTAAAACTCGCCAACACAACATTTCAGGTAACAATACGTTTATTTTGATCTTATATGTAAATATTTATCGCCTTATATTACGATAATATGAACCCTTTCGATATTCCCATACATTTCCTCTAAATTTAAAAATACTAACGGTCACATAGTTTGTGTGGGTTCCCTGTGATGCCACGGGTTCTGATCTAAAAGAAAATATCTTAATTCCAAATGTTTACAGTTTATATAATAAAACAGCTATATTTTGGTGTAATTAATTCTCGGACGTACACTCAAACCTATACCCCGACCATAGTACACTGAGGGGCGGGGTTGTTGCAACCCCCCGCCCCCCGATCCCACCTGGGTTTTTGCGGTGTTCCAATATATCGGAAATATTTTACCTCCCATAGATAGCCTGTGATGTGCTCTACAAGATGGGTTATGGCGCTGCTGGGGGTCCGTGACGTCATCTGATCTGGCCGCCAAGGTGGCGCCATTCAACTTTATCAGAAAATGCGAAAATTGCAAATAATTGTTGCTAGAGTTGTAAAATATGATGCAATTAAACATTTTCCTACTTTTGGTTAGTGAAAAACGCATTTTTATTCAAAAATGGCTTGACCTCATACTATTTATGACGTCATACCTCGTTGCAAAGCAACCGATGGTCGCCAAACTTTACCAAAATGTGTCTAAAGAATAAATGAACAGCTACTGAAGACATTTGCTAACGATAAATGCCCTTGAAAAAAAATCCGAGAAAAAACCTTGAGGAGGAACAGGGAACTTTGTGCGGAACTTGCCACTGAGAATCATCAATTCTGCCGAGGGTAGCTTCGTGGTGCAGTGCGGCGTAGCTCGATAGCAGCGTAGAAATCTGTGTACTTCCTGGCTGAGGTTCTGCCCCGTCAGTTTGCAAATGCGATAGATCTTTTTGATCACCCTCATAAACTGCTACGGCTCTGGATTGGTCTGGGGCTTTTGGGTGTCTTGCGCTCATGCTTAAAACCTGAGTTGTTGCTGAAGTTCTGAAACGCCCCTCCACTGAATGGCGGCCCGTTGTCGCTGCCCATGATCACTGACATTTCAAGCGATGAAAATGTACGATCTTGTTTTGAAATCACTGCCCAAGCAGCTGTGATGCTTACGAACTCTATTTCTTCTATCCAGTGTGACTGCTTGCATATGACCACGAGGAGGTATTCTCCGGCACTAGTGGGATCCCAAAAAACTATTTTATTATTTTTTATTATTATTATTTTTTAATTTTAAACAAAACGTTTATTTACATCACTGCATTACATATGATACTACACGAACTACGCAGTCGAACAATTACATTTACAAATTTACTAATAATAATTACAGAAGAACTATCCACTTTCGGCGAAAAGCAGGCAAGTTTTTCTTTGCAATTGCAGTTTCTTTAATTATTTCAATTTTTTCTTGAATTCGCAGCAGGAAGATACAGAAGTATAGTTCACCTTGGCGCCTGTTTGACGTGCAGAATATATAGTATTTTGCTATTAGAATTGAGTAGTTTAATGCCGGCCAGTATTTTGTATTGTCAAAGTAGCCCTATAATATGCTACCATGTTTTAAAGAAAGTCTTACACGTGCTTTTTCAAACCACCACTCTTGAATGGTATTCCAGAAGGAGGGTGATTACTGCATTGGATTAACATGTGGTTTAAAGTTTGCTTCTCACACCCACAAAACGGACAAAAATCACTTTCGGAAGATACCTTCACGGTAAAGGCTCATTTAATTCGGGAGTATGTTGTGTATAATTTTGTATTGGAACATTATGAGTTTAACTTCTTTTGTAACTATAAAAGGCAATTGGTAAACTTTATGAACATTATTTTCTAAAAAAAATTAGTTTGAGAGGTTGGTGGTACGAAAGTGTTTTTTTTAAGATTGCAGAATAAACATAACTTGTGATTAGAGGTGCGGTAGAAGTATCGTTGAGGTTGTTTTGACCATGCAGTTTTCAAGCATGTTTCCACACGCGAGGAATGGAATTGATAAGACCATCAAAACTTCGTAAAGGGTACAGTGTGTTGCCCAGTTTCCGGCCAGTACCAGTTTCCGGCCAAAAAACAATTACGCCGGTTATGTTCGTCGGAGTTTTAAATTTTCGTCCACCGAAGCGTTCCGAAAGAAAGACGAACATTTCCGCTACACATTGGTGGTTTTGGCGTTCTTTTTTAACAAGGAACGGCCGAGGAAGGAAATGTTTTGTCCAGGTGATTGAACGTTTAGCGATTAATTTTGGCTCGTTTCACTGCACATCAAAACTACCGTAGATAAACAAATAGCTCGTTTCACAGGAAATATCTCAAGGAGCTTCATAATTTTTGGACAAATATTAGATTAAAGATGAAAGTGATTAGGGAATCTATCATCGTCAGCTGGAATAGGGCTGTTCCTGAAATTTTAGCAGTCAAACTCTCAGCGAAGATTTCGACCTAGTGTGCCAGTTTCCGGCCACTTAAAGACACATTGCTCAAAACCTATTTCTTATTAAGTGAAAGAACCGAATATTAAAATTTCCTGGTCGAGAAATTAAAGATACATGTGTTAGTGTAACAAAGATTACGAATTAACAACAGCTTATGCATGTATAGCGTGACTAAAAGTACGTAAGTCATGATTTGTTTTAGTAGTAGTCTGTCAACAAACTGCTGAAGACACGCCTCCGGGTCACTAAGGTCATAAGTATTTTGAATACTGAGTAAAACGGTAGGCGACAAAGCTTAATATTGAAACTTACCTGATATTTATAACTAGGCGACCACTATTATCAAGGGACTTACAAGTCGGTTTACGTCGAGCGGTTTCAAGGAAAATTTACTTTAAGTCGGTGGCCGGAAACTGGGCTAGCTGGCCGGAAACTGGGCAACTTACTAGTTTTGCGAAAAATGGTATAATTTCTTTAATACTTGGGGAAGGCTGCCAACCATTTAACATTTTAAAGGTAAGTAAATGAACTGTCTTTGAAAGGAAATTGAGAAATTTTCCGTGCAAAACAAAGGAGTTATAGCGATTACAAACTAAAGTGGCTGGAAACTGGGCAACATACTGTACATCTAAATTAAACTTTGTTTTGAATTCTAAAACGTTACAGAAGTTGCCTTGTTCATTCAGTAAATCTTGCACATGAGTAACATTTTTTGAGAACCATTTTCTATAAAAAAAAAACTTGCTTCTTATCAATTAAAATATAACAGTTCCATATAATGTCATTTTTGATATTGATAGTAATACGATATGATCAGGTAAGTTTTTGAAGTCGCGCCAATAATCGAGAATCGTGCGATAAAAGAGAAAGAGGCTCTCTAGCTTAAGTAATTCGGTTTTATAGTTACATTTTGTCAGGTAAGAGAGATTTCCGATATGATTTACACACTGGTTATGAATAATTTTCCAAGAAGCAGAAGATTGACTTTGAATTCTACTTAACCCTATCCAGACCGGGCTTTTTTTGACCGTCTGGGACCGGGGAGGGGGCTCCAGAAGCCCTCCCCCCCCCCCCCCCCCCCATGTAACTTCATATAGTCGATTTTATTGGCTAAAACAGTCTTTCATCAATATTTTCTCAATTTTGAACATATAACAAAAAGACTTCTACAGCTACCTATTTGATAAAAGTCTTATGTTTAATAACACTGTTTTTGCTGTTAACAATAACAGTGACGTCATTATGACGTCATATACAATGAAAGAACCAACTGATAAGTTCTATAAGGCATATCTCTGAAACAAACGGTAGTGTTCATACCAAATTTTCACATATTGATGCAGGAGTAAAAGTTAATGAATTCGTACACTTTGTTGCCATGGCAACAGCATGTGACGTCATATAAGTGATGTGTACATTTTCTCAAAAATTGGAACAGTTAACTTTGCAAATTATGGCTTTACATGTACTTAGTGAATTCAAAAAAGCTTCTCAAGTGAAAAGGACATTTTTATGATATTTTGACAATAAATGTTTAGAGATAATGGAATTACACAGACAGCTAATATAAAAGAAATAAATTTCCCGTTTTATTGTCCGCCATCTTGGATCCGCCATCTTGAATTAGTCCAAAAGTGTTTATTTCGGTAAAAACACCGAAAAATAAAGCAAATGGACTGCTAAAGCTTGGTTTATTGTTGGCAAATGTTTTACAATCCAAAATATGAACCAATAATAAAATTATGGAGAGAAACGATCTTTAGTAAAACTTCGATCCGCCATCCTGGATTTTGACATTTCATATTCCACATTTTCCTAAAATTACCGTTAATTAATAAACAATTATACATAATTCGATCAATTATCGCTAAATTAAGTGGAAAATATTAATTCAATAAGAAAACTTTGAAATAATCTTGATTAAGGCGAAAAATGCTAATTTTGTAAAACATAGGTGTCAAAAAGCGGTTGCTATGGAAACGTCAATGTCGGTGGACAAAGTACGCTAACCGGACAAATTCAAATTCGGTGATATCATATAAACTCTTGTTCTTAGGCCATCGTAACTTGATTAAAAATAAAACACAAACAGCGGTGATAAACACGGTAAACCAACGCATTTTTATAGTAAAAATTAACTTGACGTTTCGTATGCTAAGCAACATACATTTTCAAAAGTAACCATTACAGTTAATATCGCAAAAAGGGTTGTTCTTGTTGATCGTGGTGAACACACTAGTAAAGAAGTATTTTTCGTTTGTCTCACGATGTAGTCACTTCCGATGTGGATCGCGACGTTTCGACTGCATACTGCTAGTCTTCTTCAGGCGATGGGGTCGACTGGTTACGCGTCACCTTATGAAGCACGATGCTCTGCTGTGATTGGTTGGTTTTCAACAGCTGTGACTGGCGCATTTTGATCCTCGTTGTTTCGGCGAATTGTTCCCTCGGCGGTCCGTAGTCGTACGGCTCTCCTGTTGTTGTGTTTCTTGATCGTGGGCATCCATGCTTCTGGAATTTCTATTCCACTGTCCCTGTTGATGTTGTCAGGGTTAAGTCTTATGTGGATCGCCTCTTTGACCCTGCGTGTGTACCAATGAGGATCACGATCAATAAACTTTACTTCGTTCCAAAGCGGGTAGTGTCCGGTGTTGTGGGCGTGTTCTGAAACGGCGGAGGTCTGGGTACGGGCGAATCGGATGTCTCGGTCATGCTCTTTTATTCTGTCTTGCATAGGTCTTCCACATCGGAAGTGACTACATCGTGAGACAAACGAAAAATACTTCTTTACTAGTGTGTTCACCACGATGAACAACAACAACCCTTTTTACGATATTAACCGGAAATATGGGCGCACAGCCCTAAGGTTGATTCGTCGACATGGGCGTTGCTCGAGCAAGCTCGCACGCTTCACAAACCATCTCACCTTTCTAACAAGGTGCATCAAGAACCGCGTTGTCCCGAAAGATCTACGAGTTCGAGCACCAGTTCCCACAAAGGGCGCGCGGAAAGTCGCCGAACTTGCATCTATGCGATTCCTGAGGGAACGGATCAGACTGACGCAGAAGGCCAAAGGAGATGCAAAGAAGGAAAAAGAGTCTACAGCCCAGAGTATTTCATCCAAACTCTCGACAGACGACGCTAACAGGATACTAGAACAAATCAAGACCAACACCCAACGAATCTTTAACACCACCAAAGACAGACAACAGCAGAAGTTTGAAAAACTTTTGCGCGAAAAACAGGCGGCCGTGTCACCAACTGACACAACGTATGTTGACAAAACTAACTGGGTTATTAATTTATCTTCTAGGTCCCTAAGCGATGCAGAGATAGCCCTGCTGAAGAAAGGACTGAATTTTGCCGTAACTCCTGAGAACATACCTGCCACAGAGATCGTCGCAAAGGTTGAATCAGCCATCAGACAACTCAAACCCGAACAAGCAGACACTGTCAGAAGAGCTGTTAACAACATCCTTCAACAGGCAGAACCACCAGAGCCTAACATCACGAAGGAAATGCAAGACGCGCTGAAACGCTTAAAAGAGGACCAGACCATCACGGTTCTCCCAGTAGACAAATGGCGCGCTAGCGTGGTCATGGATACTGACACCTATCACACCAAGATGTCTTCCCTGATCGAGAACGGACCGTACCAGCTCCTAAACAAAGACCCGACAGACCGTCTGACTCGGAAGTTGTCCGAGAAACTACTAACCTTGAAGCGGAGCGGACATCTATCGGAGGCCGTTTACAACAAGATCAGACCTCGACACAAACAGCCGCCTAGAATGTACGGTTTACCAAAGATCCACAAGACCGACGTACCCTTAAGACCTATTGTGTCATGCATTAACACCTTTGCATGTGATTTATCCGCCTACTTAGCTAATATCTTGTCTCCTTTAACAGGTAACTCAGAGTTCACGGTGACCAATTCAGCCCACTTCGTATCAACCATCAACAGTGAGACGATCCTAGACAACGAGATCATGGTGTCTTTCGACGTAGAGTCGCTGTTTACCAACGTTCCTATCGAAGCCGCCGTACAAGCCACACTACAGAAACTGGAGAACGACCCTACCCTTGCAGAGCGTACGACGCTAACGCCTGATCAGATTGCTGACCTCCTGACTTTCGTATTGAGATCCACATACTTCCAGTATAACGGATCAATTTACGAACAACAAGAAGGCGCAGCCATGGGGAGTCCGGTTTCCGCTGTTATTGCCAACCTCTACATGGCGAGCTTCGAGGAACAAGCAATAACTACATCATCTTACAAGCCTAGGATCTGGAAACGCTACGTAGACGACACCTTCACCATTCTAGATCGCGCAATCGTCGATAGCTTCTTACAGCATCTAAACGACCAGGAGCCTTCCGTCCGTTTCACCATGGAGACAGAGAATGACAACAAACTCGCCTTCCTCGACACCGCAGTTTCAAGAGAACCCGACGGCCACCTCACCACCAGCGTATACAGGAAGCCCACACACACTGATCAATACTTAGCGTATGATTCACACCACCCGAAATCAGTAAAACGCGGTATTGTCAAGTGTCTTTACGAGCGCGCCAAACGTCTCGTAACGAAACCCTCTGTTATCTCCAAGGAGAAAAAACATCTGTCATCTGTTCTTGTTTCTAATGGTTATCCTTTTTCTTTCTTGCAGAAACTTACCAAGACCAAAAAACCCAACACCAGTGCTGAGCCCACGACCGAGTTCAAGTCTACTGCGGTTTTACCTTATGTCAAAGGTCTGTCCGAACAACTTCGCCGCTGCCTTCAACAACAAGGCGTACGCGCTGTTTTCAAGTCGGAGACTACACTTAGATCACACCTAGTACGGCCTAAAGACGCTGTTGACCCGACTAAACAAGATGGCGTGGTTTACAGAATTCCCTATGAATGCGGTAAAGTTTATATCGGCGAGACTGGAAGACCTATGCAAGACAGAATAAAAGAGCATGACCGAGACATCCGATTCGCCCGTACCCAGACCTCCGCCGTTTCAGAACACGCCCACAACACCGGATACCACCCGCTTTGGAATGAAGTAAAGTTTATTGATCGTGATCCTCATTGGTACACACGCAGGGTCAAAGAGGCGATCCACATAAGACTTAATCCTAACAACATCAACAGGGACAGTGGAATAGAAATTCCAGAAGCATGGATGCCCACGATCAAGAAACACAACAACAGGAGAGCCGTACGACTACGGATCGCCGAGGGAACAATTCGCCGAAACGAGGATCAAAATTCGCCAGTCACAGCTGTTGAAAACCAACCAATCACAGCAGAGCATCGTGCTTTATAAGGTGACGCGTAACCAGTCGACCCCATCGCCTGAAGAAGACTAGCAGTATGCAGTCGAAACGTCGCGATCCACATCGGAAGTGACTTTACTAACCATTACAGTGTTTGAAAACTGTTTATATAGTTCAAAATAGGTGTCTGGAACTAAGATTAAGGAAAAACAATCTTTAACAGTAATATAATCATGAGTACTGACTGTCAGTCCTAAGAAGCTACAGCTAATAAAGCAACAGCTTCTCACGATTTGCCGGACGCTAAAATATCAAAATGATCCCAATTAATGTTGTGACCAGTGATTTTGATATGATCAGCAATGTGAGGGCCTTGAAATGTTCGGTTTTTCTGTCATGAAGTCGTCGTTTTGTTTTCGCCATGTATAATTCATCGCAGTCCCAACAACCAGCTTTGTAGACAACTTTAGACATTTGAGACTAGTTCAAGCGGTCCTTGTATGGAAAGAAGGATTTGATGCGGCGTGTGCTTTGAAATATAATTTTGAGGTTGATACAAGAATAGAAAGATTGAAGACGTTTGGTGACGTGGTTGCTGTGTAAGGTAAAATGATAATGATATCCTTCTTGGGAACTGTAGGAACGGGGTTGTTTGGCTTGTTTTTATTTCTGTTCAAAACATCGTTAACATTGTACTTGATAATGCCTTGAGGGTAACCATTTTGTAGCAAACGTTTCTTAAAATCATTAAGAGCGGATTGCAATAAAGACGCCGAGGAGCAAATTCGGTGGCAACGATAGGTGAGTGTGTGGAAAAGCCCAATTTTGTACTTGCGAGGTGTGAATGAACCCCATTTAGTGTAGAGGCCTGTGAAAGTCTTCGTCCGGTAAATGGATGTCATGAAAGTTTTGTTGGGGCATCGTTTGAGCAGGATGTTCAAATTCAATAGTGAATTTGATACTGTTGTGTGGCGACTGCTTAAATATCTCAAAAGATCTCAATAGATCCTGCCTTTTTGCACAGGCAACCCAAGCTTGTGTTAATCGTGTGGAATTTCAGGAATCGATCCATGAGGGAGGTAAACTAAGTGTACTAGTCTTTTGTGTCATGATAGAGGGAGAACTTCAAAACTACCTTTGAACAATTCTCAATGCAAAGTCCCAATAACGATAAGAGATTGGAACATTCAACCTCGTTCCCAGGGTCTCTCCACTTCCCGCCCCCTGGAAAGTAATTTTTATTTTTGCTTTGTTTTGCATCTATCTCATGGGTGGCCAGGAACCACACCAGCAGGCTGGTCCACAGACCACCTCTATAATAAATAAAAAAGGAAAACAATCCAGTAGTCAGATCGTGGGCTATCACTACTGTGTGATTTCAAGGGTAGTAACACCGTACATGTATGTCTACTCAGTAATTGAGCTGAAAGGAACACTACACTGTGTAAGCTGTAGAAAATGAATTGAAAAAGCAGCCATTTTTTAACATTGAACAATAAACCCACCTCTAGATCTAGAACTGAAGCGAGCCGTCATTAAATTGCTCGGCCAATTCTCTGATAAGTTTATGATCCATGCTTCCCCAGGCTGTAGAAAACAATGCAATCCCGTTTATCACCAGTAATTGGTATAACAATGTCCACGGCAAATTGCCAAATACCGATAATAAGTTATAACCCTCTCCTGTCACTTTCTCATCGAAACTAAAACCAATACTATTATTGTCTCCTTGTTCTGGTTTTTGATTCCGCGTACGATCCCCTTAGCCTGAAAACACAGACATATTTCCACCTGTTAATGTTTCTGGCAAGATAAAACAACAGGCAGAATCTTTCTGCATGATTTGCAGGCTAGGCTTCCATAAGGTATGGATATGGATATATTACATCATGAGACAGTACCAAACCAAGTATTAAACTCATTGCCAATTTCCGGAATGACAGAAATAAAATATGTTCATTTCCAACAGGTGATCATACAATGTACAACCTGCTGCATATTCTGCCAATGATAAATAAATCCAGTCTGTCAATCAAGACCGATCTTCTGTTCAAGCTAGCTAAGAATACCCATCATCATATGTGGTTATACAAATCTGCTTACGACTCCGTTTTGACTCCGCTTCCAATTCCGTCGTTATATAATAATAAATAAATAATAATAATAATAATAATAATAATAAATAAATAAATAAATTACTCCCGAGATGAGAAGACAAATTATTATTAGCCTCCTTTACAACTTCCTTGTTTACATTTATTCCTATGTAAACCCAAAACTTGGTCTCTAGAGTATTGTCCCCACTAGTTGGTTTGTGTGGAACTATAATTATTATAACTAATTCACTAAGGTCTCATTCAGTAAAACTAAGAAACATTTTTTGTTGTTGTTGAAATGGACGTTTTTCGACAGACAAGAAGTGGTCAAGGAATCCATAAATGCAGTCGAACAATAAAACAAAAATTTCAACTTGACACCATACAATTTAATATATATATATTTTTTTAATTTGCGTATTTTATTCACATAATATATAGTTACACGTAAGGTAGACCAATTGTTCACTTATGGATTAACTATTATTTTATTTGAGGCAAAAGAAAGGATTATGCAGTTAACAAAATGTATTTCTTGAGTAGTATAGGGAGGGGGTGATCCGGCCTCCCCCCAAATAGGGGTTAGATGGCATGAATAAACGCCTCCTACCATATAACACTCTATCGCCCACAGACCCCCTTTCAGTCGGTCTGTGGGCTCAGAGTGTTATATGGTAGGAGGCGTTTATTCATGTCATCTAACCCTATTTGGGGTGAGGCCAGATGCACCCCCTCCCTATACTACATACTAATAGTGTTTAAAACATGGTTATTATCATTGCATACTGCCTCACCTCAAATAAGGGCTGGAGGATATGAATGAAAGCCTCCTGTGCAGAACTGGGGGGTCGGATATTACCAACTGAACAAATGTATACCCCTTTGTATATACACCTCCATGGATGCACCACTTCAGTTCGTTCGGAGTCATCAGGGTTGGCGTAACTGGCTACACAGTTATAAAATGACCGTTCCTGTGGGCTATCCAATAAATGATCTCGACTTGTTCTATCAAGAGAACAAACCCGCTATAGTTCGAACTATAGTTAGAGAGATTACAGACCTTGGCCCAGTCAAAGTGAATTTTTCATTCTTACTTCACCTTTCACAGGAAGGAGTCGACGGAACAGAAAGAATCACACACTTCTTTAGGCAAGAGGATCCTCTCATAATAACACACTTTTATCAAGCAGCAGTTGCCGGGCAACTACAAGCTGTTATCTGCAGCTATATATATATATATATATATATATATATATATATATATATATATATATATATATATATATATAGGCTAAATAAAAAGGTTTACACAAACGTTGAACTCTTCAGCAGAAGGATCCAAGGATACGACGCCACCACGTGAATTTGTAGATAAGTATAATAAAAAACGATGGGGCGAACTTCTTACTGGTCCTGACTGGTTTCAAACTAAAAACTAAAAACTATGTACAATGATTCAGTTATACAAGTTGTGACTTATATACATTAAGCCACAAAAACAAAGGAAAACGAGGTTACGTAACATAAAAAAAGAACTAAATAACAAGGAGAAATTTAACGCTAAAAATAACATACATGATGTGATAAAAACCTTAAGTAATGATTGAAACAAAGAAAACTCCCTATCGAGGGCCCCCGAATAATCGTATAGGTCACTGTCGGAATGACAGGACCAGCACGTCTTACCACTTGTGGAAAATTGAAGCTCTAAAATCTCTACATCTTGAACTTTTCTATTTAAAAACGTTTTGTCAAAACTTATGAAACGTGTTTTGTTTATTCGCCTTGTTTGTTCGACGTACACCTTATTGCAGAAATGTCGCAGAAAATAGAAACTATTAAATTGAATTAATTACCTTCAGTTAATGATATTCACAGGGGTATTCTCAGGAATAAATGGCTTTTTTTTCTTAACAATTTCTCTTCATTATCCCATGTGAATATCATTAAGGTAATTAATTCCTATTTGAGAATAAAAATTAGCGAAATCACACTATAACGTTAAGTTTCGATATCATCTTGATATTATTTTCAAGTGAAGAAATAAAAATATGTTACGTTATAATATATAATTCCTATATGGTATTTTATATTTTCTATAACGTTTCTGCAATTAGGTGTATCTGTGATGCATCACTTTGATTCAAAGAGCTGGTAGAGATTGAGCAGTGTGATAATACGAAAATGTTCTGTGAGGTGGTTAAACTATTAGGTGTATCTGTGATGCATCATTTTGATTCAAAGAACTGGAAGAGATTGAGGAGTGTGATAATACGAAAATGTTCTGTAAGGTGTTTAAACTATTAGGTGTATCTATCATTTTGATTCAAAGAACTGGAAGAGATTGAGCAGTGTGATCGATAATGCGAAAATGTTCTGTGACGTGGTTAAACTATCAAGTCTCGGCAGATAAATACGTTCTTACTTCAATTGTATGTTTAAGGCGTTTATTTATAACTCCCAAAGCGTCTTTTACAACAATTTAATTAAAACGTTATGTTATATATTTGTTGGTACATTTTTATCATGAACACAGAATTCCTCTAGATCATCTGCGTAATCTCTTGAAGTCAACTCCAAGTACATCACAAGTGTCGTCATTCCAAGCAAACAAGTTATTTTAAAAGAGGCTTCCCTGCATACTATGACAAAATGTTTAAGAAAACAATTATTTTAGTTTGTAACAATATACCACTGATCCTGACTTGACCAGTTAATTATTAAACAATAATAAGCACGGTTAAGTGCGACAAATGGGAGTACCGGTATTTTTACCTTATATTTATGATCAATGTATTATCAACTTTCGCGAATCTGACCTCGACAGTTAACCGAAAATCGATGTTAATAAATAATTAAAAATATCAAGAGCAAAGGACTTAAATTACCAGGTATACAAGTACTATCTTATTCGCGAAAACAAAAACATAATTGCTGCGGTTATATATCTTATATTCGCCGCGATCCTGACTTTATCAGTTAATGAAAATTAATAGCTAAGTGCTTAACAATATCGCTGGAATGCACATAAAAATAATGGTGCGTATACCACCAATATTTATTTTATATATCTGATTAATTTATGCTTGTTTAATATATTATGTTATTTTTGCGATATCCTGACTTGATCAGTTATGAAAATAACTACTGCTTGCTGGATAATATCATTGAAGTAACAAAGCAAAATCTATTATATGTCATACTATGTTTTCTAATCCAGACTTGCATTGATCAGTTAATAAAATTTATAGTTACATAGTAGATAATATCAGTAACAAAAACTCTGTTGTTCACTGATCAATACAACAAAATGTTTGAATAATTAACGAATAAATAACAATCTTCTTCCATCAAGTACCTAGACCATATATCTATTTTCAGTTTATCTTCTTTTCCTGATCGCAACATGGTCAGTGAATAAATAATTATAGATGAATGGTCAATATTGGCACTTAATGTTATGAGTACAGTAGCTCTCGTATGGTAAAAGGTTTGGCCTCTAAACGTCTATTAAATAACACAGCTATATCTTTGATCAATTTGTCTATTTTTCTGATCATGACGTCAGCAGTTACAATTACTGAGAGTTTAATATAGCCATTGTGGAAAATAGTAATATCACTAACAACGCACTATTATGTTCGCTATTCGAAAAGTACTGTACTGACAATAAAACATGTATCAAATCAACCTAGTCACGGTCCCTAAGCCTTCACTTCTCCTTCATACCTGAACTCTACCTTCAGTGGTGACAGCACACGACAACAATCACCCGCACTGTCCCATGCCTTCTGCGACACTAAGAAAAAAGTATCGTTTAGGAGCTTGACTGCTATTTAATACTGAATTATTAAGCTATATCTCTGAGTTTATCGGATTTCCACCGAGTCTACACCAAGGGACGAGCCATGCCTGAACATGCTTCAGTAAAAACCAACCATTTAATTTCGACGGGAAGTATATTTCTTTCATTTCAGTGTGTAAAAGTCAGACATTAAACACTAATCTCGATAAGCCATATAACGGCAGATATTTAACAAAACGACTTTATGATTATGCCATAACTTAAGTTAGTCATAATGCTATTTCTGTTGTCAATATAACTTGTTTCGTGTAGATTTAGTTACGCCTTTTGCGTACATCCATGTGAAGGTACCATAAGCGCCATTAGCAAGGCGTTGGTTAAAGCGAGTGTAGCCTGTGTACAACCATCCAGGCCTTCCCCTCAAGAATAATCGGAGAAGGGGGCCCTTCTCCGATTTTTCTTGACGGGAGGGGGAGGCTGTACACAGTAAGCAAGTGGTATTCGGTCAGATATGAAATGTCGACAAATTTTATTGCTGATATAAATAGACTAGGCATTGATCTAACTGTGGAAGTAGGGAACTATGGAGCCAGGAAATTATGGAACTAGGGAGCTAGGGAACTTGGAAACTAGGGAACCGTAGGGAATTAGGAAACTAGGGAATTTGGGAACTAGGGAGCTAGGGAACTTGAGAACTAGGGAACTAGAGAGCTAGGGAACTCAGGGAATTAGAGAACTAATTAGGTATGAAGGAGAAGTGAAGGCTTAGGGAAGGCTTAGGGAACTAATAACTAACAGGCAATTAGGGAACTTAGGAACTAAAGAACCAAGGAACTAAGGAACTAAGGAACTAAGGAACTAGGAACTAGAGAAGTAGGAAGCTAGAGAAATAGGGAGCTAGGGAACTAAGGAGCTACGGAACTAGGAAGCTATTGAACTAGCGAACTAGGAAACTAGGGAATTGGAGAACTAGGGAATTTGGAAACTAGGGAACTAAGGAACCAGGGAATTAGGAAACTAGAGAGCTAGGGAACTAGGGAGCTAAGGAACTGGGGTGCTACGGAACTATGGTGCTAGAGAGCTAGGGAAATAAGGAACTAGGGAATTAGGAAACAAGGGAACTAAGGAAGTAGGGTGCAAGAAATTAAGGAACTAGGGAACTAGGAAACTAGAGAGCTAGGGAACTAGGGAGCTAGGGAATTAGGGAGCTATGGAACTGGAAACTTGTTAGCTAGGCAATTAGGGAACTTAGGAACTAAGGAACTAAGGGACTAGGGAACTAGGAAGCTAGAGAAATAGGGAGCTAGGGAATTAAGGAGCTATGGAACTAGGGAGCCAGGAAGCTATGGAATAAGGGAACTAGGGAATTAGGAAACGAGGGAACTAGGGTGCTTGGGAGCTAGGGAATTAGGGAAACAAGGAACTAGGGAATTTGGGACCTAGGGAATTTGGAAACTAGGGAACTAAGGAACTAGGGAATTAGGAAACTAGAGAGCTAGGGAACTAGGGAACTAGGGAGCTAGGGAGCTAGGGAACTAGGGTACTAGAGAGCTAGGGAAATAAGGAACTAGGAAATTAGGAAACAAGGGAACTAAGGAAGTAGGGTGCTAGGGAACTAAGGAACTAGGGAACTAGGAAACTAGAGAGCTAGGGAACTAGGGAACTAGGGAATTAGGGAACTAGGGAGCTAGGGAATTAGGGAGATAGGGAACTAAGGAACTAGGGTGCTAGGGAACTAGTAAACTAAGGAACTAAGGAAGTAAGGAATTAGAGAATTAGGGAGCTAGGGAACTAGGGAATTAGAGAATTAGGGTGCTGGGGAACTAGGGAATTAGAGAATTAGGGTGCTGGGGAACTAGGGAATTAGAGAATTAGGGTGCTAGGGAACTAGGGAACTAAGGAAATAGGGAACTAAGGAACTAGGGAATTAGAGAACTAGGGAACTAGGGAAGTAGGGAACTAGGGAGCTAAGGAACTAAGGAATTAGAGAATTAGGGAGCTAGGGAACTAGGGAACTAGGGAACTAAGGAACTAAGGAACTAGGGAAGTAGAGAGCTAGGGAACTAGGGAAGTAGGGAACTAGGGAGCTAAGGAACTAAGGAATTAGAGAATTAGGGAGCTAGGGAACTAGGGAACTAGGGAACTAAGGAACTAGGGAATTAGGGAAGTTGGGAACTAGGAAACTAGAGAACTAAGGAACTGGGGAACTAAGGAACTAAGGAATTAGAGAATTAGGGTGCTAGGGAACTAGGAATCTAAGGAACTAGGGAATTAGAGAATTAGAGAGTTAGGGAACTAGGGAACTAAGGAACTAGGGAGCTTAGGAACTAGGGAATTAGAGAATTAGGGAGCTAGGGAACTAGGAAACTAGGAAACTAAGGAACTAGGGAACTAAGGAACTAGTGAAATAGGGAAGTTGGGAACTAGGGAACTAGAGGGAGCTAGGTAGCTGTAGGTCTCACGTTTTAGGTCTCACGTTTTAGAAATCATAATTTGGATGGACGCGTCTTGCTAATGGCGCTCATGGCGCCTTCAGGAGGATGGACGTAAAATTCGTAGTTAAATCTACAAGAAACAATTTAACAAGTTCAAGACAACGACAATAGAAATTGACTGATTTAAGCTTGTTTTGTTAAATCTTTATCATTACATTTAATTAAATCTCGAGTTAAGTGCTAAAATCGGTGTAGTTAACGAAGGATTTTCTTGCCCAGAGTTTGGTTCAGAACCCAGCATTCTGCAAAAAGGTATGCAATAAGCAAATTATGCCAAACAAATGTGATGTTCGTACTTTAACTATAATGTAGGACTTTTACACAGAAAATGAAAGAAATCTAGCTATTTTGCGCTGAAAATCGACTGGTCGGTTTTTAGACAGAACGCGCCTTTTAAATGCGTTCCTGCTTTAATTTTTTAATTAGCCACTACTCTGTTTGACCCTGTGGGTGATGTAAATGCTTTAGTTTTTAACAGGGGCACATTTCCTCCTAGGGGGTGGAATTGGCTTCTGCCTTGCCGCAGCTGCTTGTGTGCGCGCGGCTCCTGCTGCTTGTGCAGTTCCTGCTGCTTGTGCGGCTCCTGCTACTTGTGCGGCTCCTGCAGCTTGTGCGGCTCCTGCTGATTGTGCGGTTCCTGGTGCTTGTGCGGCTCCTGTTGCTTGTGCGGCTCCTGCTGCTTGTGCGGCTCCTGCTTCAGCTCCAACGTCTTCAACCTTTGAGTATTTGGCTGCATTATACTGTTCCATGTCCAGTATGCCTAGATACATCTAAAATGTAATGACGAAATCATGAGTTTACTACAACTAACGGAGTTTGTTTCCTTTAATAAATAATAAAAAAATAGTATTCATCACATTTTTCGTCAATAAATATTATGCATTTTCTGGTCAGTTTCTCAGCTTCCAACTGTAGTTTAAGTAATTACCTGCCGGGTACTGCCTGTACTGGAGCCACTAAACTCTGGAAACTAATGGTTAGCAAACCCACAAAACTTAACAATGTAACAGCTTCCTGAAACATACGTGTGTCCTTGCTCACCACGCGTGGTCTGTACTAGCTGTAACCGGCTAATCTAATTTGAATGTTTTGCCTGTTCAGGTTAAGCTAGTTAATTATTACGTTTGCGATCGGCGTCATCTGTCAATTTTCTCCGGCTCCGATTTCGTAACCTCGTGCTCGCCGGTAGTGCATGTCACCTTAGTTTTGTAGAGAAAAATTCAGCTCAAACGTCTTCGTTTTTCGTTCGTCGTGGCGGCTTCCAAGCCCAGAAAGTCCACTAGGATCAGCAAACCACCCCGCAGGCCCACGGACGACGACTTCGTGTGGGAAAATTTGGACTCTTTGTCGGCCGATGTCGCAAAGATGTCAACTGATCTAGCTCATTTCGCAAGATTTCCTTCGCCAACGCCACCGACCATACAAACTGATCCTCGCGCTTCCCAAAACCTGTCCGCTTCAGCTTCGCTTCCAGATCAGTCAAGGCCCACGGACCCTGCTTCTTCACCACCCGCACGCGACGGTTTCGCAGCGAGCGCGCGACCACCACATGCAGACCTACAGGATCACGAAATTCAGCAACTTTTAATCGCCAAAGAAACCCAGGAGCTGGAAGTGCAAAAGCTAACACTTCAGTTGGAGCTAGCCAAGCTCCAAGACTCGTCGGGCGCCGCGATACCGGATAGTTTTCCGTCTCTGCCAGCCACCAAATCTCATGACCCGACGAAATCTCTCGGCGATCTCCGTGCTCCTCAACGGATATTTCATCCTCAACAGTGGCCACACATTCTAGCCCCAGGTGAGCCAAAACTCTACAACGAACTAACAATAGCAGAATTTACCGCCGGCTATCTGGCTATCGTCGACAAATGTTCCAACGCGACACAGAAATCTATTTTCCTGACGCATTTGCCCGATATCATGAGCCTCGCGTGTACTTTCCAGTGGTCAGCGGTACGCGCCTATCATTATAAGGTCCTCCGCGCTCTTGAAATTGGGCTGGTGAAATGGGGCGATTGTTTCGAGCGCTTCAAACAACCATTCTTCATCCCTCCAAATCTCCTTCCTTCTGTTGGCACCACCGGTCAGGAGTAGGCACGTAAAACCAACACTCCACGTCCTTCTCCACCCCAGCAGCCCCTGCGCCACCAAATATCTGATGACTGGTCCTGGTACGACGACAGCAGCCGCGCGGACTGCCCCAAATTGCACGTCTGCGTCGTTTGCAAGCGACAAGATTATCAGGCCAAAGTCTGTCCCAAACGCAAGTTCGATATCCCAATTCGTCGCTCACACTCCACTCCAAAATCCTCTTGACTACCACTGCCGACTCCCGCACCAGCATTCGTCCCCGATCCACCCCCAGACGACTCGCCTAACCGTCCTCTTATCGTTGCCCAGCCAACCTCCACCGGATCTCGGTCTCCCCCGATCAAACCCAACCTCGTCAGCGCCGCCATCAAGTCAAACACATTGCTCAATCGTTCCGCCAGCGCCAACCCCTTTTCACTTCGCCTTCCCGTGCCATCAGGTTTGGTCATTCCATAGTGGCGCAAGCGTCTGACTTCATACCCCGACCACGACCTTTGTGATTTTCTAGAGTTTGGCTTCCCAATCGGCTACGCCAAATCCACTCCGCCCCAGTCTTCCCAGAAAAAACCACAGTTCCGCTCTGACCCAACCCGCCATCATAGACGCATTTCTAGAAAAGGAGTGTTCCTTGGGCGCAAATTGCGGCCCGTTTGCAGACAATCCCCTCTCGGTCCCTCTCATTACTTCCCCCCTTCAAATCGCCAGCAACAGATCAGGCAAGCCGCGAGTTGTCCACGATCTCAGCTATCCACAAAACTTCTCAGTCAACCACGGAATCCCAAAAGACACTTACCTAAACGAGCCATTTTCCCTTTGTCTTCCCGGTACCGACGCCCTTCAAGCCATCATCCGCGATAAAGGCTCCCGATGTCACCTTTTTAAAAAGGACCTCAGCCGCGCCTACAGACAGCTACGCGTCGACCCTCGCGACTATCACTACCTCGGTTTCAACAACAACGGCAACCTCTATTTTGACATCGCCCCTCCATTCGGCCTTCGATCGGCCACAATGATGTGCCAACGTACCACCTCCGCCGTCACTTTCATGTTCTCCTGCCTCGGCTACAGCTGCACGAACTATATCGATGACTTCGGGGCCGCAGAGATTCCCGCCAAATCCGCCGACGCCATCAACGCCCTTGGTCAATTGCTACGTGACCTCGGTCTGCAGTCCTCTCCACACAAAGACAGTCCGCCTTCCACTTCCATGGTTTTCCTCGGTGTGTTGTTCAACACTGCGGATATCACAATGCCTGTCACTCCCGATCGCTTGTGTGACCTCCTCTCTCAGTGTCACGCCACCCTCCTGACTTCGACCATTACCCTAACAGATCTACGATCTCTCCTTGGCGTGATGTCTTTCGTTACCGCTTGCGTGTGCCCGGCTCGCATTTTCATCAACGACCTCCTCAACGCCCTGCGGAGCAATCTTCACTTGCGCGTATGCCCCATTTCCAACGACATCCGATCTGACCCGCGCTGGTGGTGCACCTTCCTCCCCCGGTACAATGGCGTTTCCCTCATAAAGACCTCATAAAGGGCCGGCGCTTTCTTCAACGGTCTCTATTTCCACACCGCATTTCCAGACGCAATTTTGGAATCATTCGGTCACGACATCATCACCCTCGAGCTCCTCACCATCATGGCAGCTCTCAAACTTTGGGGCCCTCTCCTTCGGGGCAAGCGCTTCATTCTCCAATGCGACAACGAAAATAGCGTCCAGGCTCTCAACTCGGGCCGCTCCCGCATCCCTGGCATGCAAGCCTGCCTCAGGGAGATTTGGTTCCTGTCCGCCATCTTCGATTTCGAGCTGAGAAGAGAGCAAATCCCGGGCCGCAACAACACCGTCGCCGACCATCTCAGCCGTTGGCACACCGCCCCATTTCACGAGGCCCAGTTTCACGCCCTGACCGCTGACCTCGTCACTACACCCACCCCTTGCCCTCGGGACCTTTTTACTTGTGACATTCAGATGTGAACGTTCTCCTCTCTTACTCAAGTCCTTCTCGTTTTGTCTACAGATCCTCCGCATCCTCAGCTCCACCCCAGCGCCACTCCAGCGTCGTTTCCTGCCTTATTGGACCTCACCGCCTCAGTCCAAGCCCACGCCTATGCTCCTGGCACGATCAAAAACCTTAATTCGCACTGGAACTCTTTCTTCACATTCTGTTCACGATTTGGACTCCTTCCCATGCCTGCATCTCCTCAGACACTTTCATCCTATGCTGTGTTTTCGGCTTGTTTTACCTCGTCATACCAAACTATCCTGAACAAATTGAACGGCGTACGCTTATTTCACCTTACACCGCTTTGGATTCATTCGAGGTCACCTTAACTAAAAAAGGACTCGAGCGTCTTCTCGGCTTGGCAACACACACAAAGTCTCCCATCACCCCTGCAATTCTCCTTCTCATCAGGTCGCGACTCGACCTCACCATTGCGGTGGACGCGGCCATCAGGTGCCTTTTTACGGTCAGTTTCTCTTCGTTCCTGCGGAAGTCAAATCTCACCGTGCCTTCACTCACCGCTTTCGACCCAACCCGTCATCTGTGTCGCGACGACATAAAGTTCACCTCCCATGGGGCCGTTCTTCGCATCAAGTGGTCGAAGACCCTTCAGCACAAAGATCGTCTTCTCTTCGTTCCACTGCCAAAAATTCCCGGCGCGGATCTCTGACCCATCTCCGCCATTTTGCAGTACTTCGTTTTGGTTCCACCCCCCGCGTCCACCCCTTTCTTTTCCATTCCGCGCCATGGTACCCTGTGTCCCGAGACTCACGCTGTCTTCACCAACTCGCTCAAGTCGCTCATCTCTCAGATCGGATTGCGTCCCTCCGACTACTCACCCCACAGTTTCCGACGTGGTGGTGCTACCTTCGCATTCCAGGATGGAGTCAACGACACGGCGACTGGCGTTCCGACGCGTACCGGCGTTATTTGGCACTTCCTCTCAGCCAACGAACTATGGTTGCTGACTTAATGGCCGCTGGCCTTGACGCTTAAATTCTTGCGACTATAATTCTTAGCATATTTTCCCAATACACTTTCCTCCCCCCTTTTCTTCCAACGTTTGGGCCTTCAAATCAATCCTTTCATTTGGTGGAGATTGTTTCTCTAGAATTAAAAATTGTTTCTTTTTTGGCCCAAACGTTGTCAGCTTGTTCTCTCGTTTTTAGCATTGGTTAATAATTTGAGTGTTTTGTCTGTTAACGTTGAACTGGTTAATTATTACGTTTGCGATCGGCGTCATCTGTCAATTTTCTCCGGCTCCGATTTCATAACCTCGTTCTCGCCGGTAGTGCATGTCACCTTAGTTTTGTACCCTCCCTCCCTCCCGAGGGAGATTTTTTCTCTAGAATTAAAAATTGTTTCTTCTTTGGCCCAAACGTTGTCAGCTTGTTCTCTCGTTTTTAGCACTGGTTAATAATTTCCGGGATATTCCTCAGTACCGTTTTATCTCCCATCTAGTCAGCCGAGAGGTTTGTATACCATTAAGATCATCATTCGTTTTTCTGACTGATTATTTTGTCAAATCAACACAAGCAAACCTTTTTCTCAATGTATGATAACATTTCCTGCCTCAGATGTTCAAAATGAGGGCGGAAGAAAGGCTTTTCTTCCCAGCAACTACGCATGAGATGGTACCTTCAAATAAACAATTTGAAATATAGATAAAAAAAGATCGTCTTTCCTGCATATCATAGTTATAGAATTGTTAAATAACTTAATACCAAAAACCACCCTCTTTAACGTCTATTTTGAGCGCACATGGATTCATTTCAGACCACTGAATATATTAGATGTAACAACATATTTCCAATCAAACCCTAAAATCAAAATGTATCATCACCTTAGATAACAACAAGACATCAAAATGCTCGAGCAGCGGTTTGTACAACGTTTACAGGGTTTTGCGTTCTTTAATGATTCTGCAGGAAACTTATGTATACTTTGCAGCTTGTATTTAAAATAGATTTGCAACGATATAACATTACACTGTTTCGGCCTGTAGGCCTCATAAGTGCAGTACTGAAAAATTGAGGTGAATCGGTCATTTAAGATCGATTCTTATGATTGCACACTTGTGGTACAATCATAGTATGCCCAACGACGATTTTTTTAGCGCAACAATGTTGTGCTAAAAGTTGCACTAAAAGTTGATGCCGTGTAACATGGGTGCGCGGGCGCAGACGATTTTCTTTGCAATTTTTCAGCTTCAAAAACTCGCAACACAAAAATTTCGAAGAATCGTCCACGCACCCATGTTGCACGGCGTCAAATTTTATTAGCGCAACTTTTAGCGTTGCGCTAAAAATCGTTGTTGCGAATCATCCCGTGTAACATGACCTTTTAGTTGTATACAACTTTTGCCTGACGCAAGCAGCGCGCGCTACAAAACCGCATGCGACAAAGTTATGCCGTCTAAAAATCAGCCTTTTATAATCTGTTATTTTGTAAAACAGGTCACGTGATACACTTTCTCTCATAATACCTTGTTAAGGTGATTCCTTAGTATGGCATTGCGCATCTCTACTGCGCATAATTTCTTGCGTCATGAGCGCATGCAAGAGCGCACAGACAGTTTGAAGCAAGAGGGTTTCCTTTGAGGCTAAGTTCACCAAATGAATAAGTGGTTGTTTTCTCCTAAACGAGCATGGTGACCTATCTTTTTTATCGTATAATTGTACGATGAAAATCACCCTCCTTGAGTTAAAAGAGTTGGAAAAAATGTCTTCGTCAGGAAATAAAGTTATCGCTAACATATAGCCAAAGATAACGAAACTAAACTTGCGACATTAGACAAATTACGAGCCATGCCTTAACATGCTTGAGAAACCAAAATTTACCCTCGCGACTTCAAGATAAATGTCCTTCTTGTCAAGAAGCTGTATTTATTTTATTCTATCAACGCTGTAAGAAGGCAGTGGGAAAGGGACATACGGGACGCCTTCGACAGGTCAATAACATAAGCTGGACGATGGGGCACTTGACAGAAGTCGTTTCCGCTGTGCGGTTGGAGATGCAACGTCCATCAGGATAAGCAGTTAGAGAGAGAACGCTGTAATTTAATCCTTTTTTTCAGTTAAAGAAAAATACCAAATAAAATAATTATAATTTATAGTTAATCCTCCCTACAGTAAGCGTGTCGCATATTACCCTGTAACTGGAACCAAAGTAATCAATAACACGATACCAGAATGCTATTACTAAGGAATTGATAGCGGAGCACTCGCGGGCCGAAGGCCCGCTGCGAATTCCCATACTCATAGAACCTATGCCCGTCATTTTTCATGGTCATGGCTAGCGGAATGTTTCGCGGGCGCGTATGACGTCGCAAAACATGCGCGTGGACCCCACACAACATCCGGGATCTTAGTAATTTTGAAAGCAAAGCGACGCTTTGTTTTTCGCGCGGCTACACAGCCGTCAGCTCGGTAAACACTTTTATAGTTTGGATCTTTCGCTGTGTTTAGCGAAGAAGTAAAGTCGTTTTTTCCCTGCCTTTTTTTTGCGGTTTGCTACTCAAGACAGGGATACTAATTAAGGGATACTCAGAAGCTGCTTTAGTGGAAAAAGAAGAGCTTTCAGGATAAAATCTTGCTTCGAGGAACTTCATACGTTTTTTATCAATGCGTAAGCAATGCGGGAGATGATTGTTTTACGGATTTCATAACCAAAGAAGCGGAGATTTAAAGAACTTCCAAGCAGCGGAGGGAGTTAAAGGTAAAACAGATTACATATTTCGATGGAAATTTATGTTGATATCAATCTGTGATTGACTCTTTCTTTGTGTTCTTGTTAGTTTTGGAGAATTGTTTATAAAACGTGCTTAAATTCAGTTGTATTGATTTCTTGAATTTCATCGAAGGCAGCTCGAACTCGATGCGCTATAAATGGTACGCGTTATGCTTTTAAACATAAACTTATGGAGATTTGAATAAAATTTTTTTGAAATAAGATTGTGTTGTCCATTTTTATGTGTTGGTTCATTCATTACATAGGTTGAAAAGCGATTTTATGTAAACAAAACAAGCCTTTGATTTTATAGTTCTATCTTCACTCGCATCGCCTTATGCAAATATGTTTGTATATATTCATGTTTTGCAATATTGATTTCCAAATCAGTTTCTCGGGCAATTTTTGATACGCAACAGGTGTATTTTATTCGGAAATTAGTCAAACTAGTTATTCTAGACTGAGAAAAAGTTGTTTTGTGAACTTTTGTACGGTCTAAATGTACTGTGTAGACGGTCGCGTAATACTGTTTTTGAGAATTGCTAAAATTGAAAAATAGCCCGGTCGTCAATCTTAATTCTTGTGCTTCCGACCTTTCACCTTAGTTAGGCTAAACTTATCATCGGCTTTTTGTTCAGACAGCGACGCTGTTAGGCTCAGCCTATCTATATATATTATTCACTACAGGTTGTTTCCATATTATGTATTTTGTCGACTATGCAAACGAGACAATTCGACAATAGTCTGCACTCTACATCTAGACAATTAAGTCACAGCAAAATTTTTGAGCGAAGACACCACAGTATAGATATTACAAAAATGTCAAACAGCGCATAATATCGTTTACGTATTATCTCGAATTACTAACTGGTACTTCAGGTACTAGCTCGAACATAGGTGCTAGGCAGGTCAAAAATGTTAACAAAAACTTACAGGGAATCATCGATATGTTCGGGTTTCGGCATGCGGTAGCCACGTTGTATTTCCGTAATTGTTTTGAGTTCGTCCCAATCCGGATATGGAATGCCCCCTGTTAATTGTGAAAGTCGTGTATTTTTGTTTAATCATTAATTAAAAGCTACTTGAGTCAAAACTAATGTCAGTCCTTAGGGTAGTCCTGCACTTGTCCAAACGATGTCTGTGATTCGCTAAGAAAACAATAGATTTGTCCCGCTGCGATAGGGATTAGGGATAGGGGCAATGTTCAAGTGATATATCAGTTGTATCGTTCGCCAATCAGACATCGGTTGGACAGCTACAACATGTACAACCCCGCTCAGATCTTACCCCAACCTTTTGCTGTTGCATTTATATATTATCTTAAATATGGTATAAAATTAAGTTTAACTTGAAGCTTGCTTCCTTCAGAAGCAGTGTTATGCGTCAGCGGCCTAATATAGTTTTACTACAGTAACAAATTTAACCCTCGGACGTACACGCACATATTTTACCGGTTATAGATAGCCTGTGATGTGCTCTACAAAATAAGGTAAAAATTATGAGCTGTGGCGCTGTGGCGCTGCTGTGGATCTATGATGTCATCCAAAATAGTGGCTAGAGTTGTAAAATATGATGTAATTAAACATTTTGTTGCTTTTGGTAGCATTTTAAATTATTTTAAACACGCATTTTATTTAAAAATGGCTTGACATCATGTAATTCATGACACCATGCATATATCGTTACCATAGCAACTAATTTTCTCCAAACACGGCATGTGTTAACAAGAAATGCTCTTGAAAATATCGGTGAAAAACCATGAAGGGAGGGTGGCAGCCAGCACCCCCTCTCCACCGCTAAACCCCCCCCCCCCCCCCCCCCCCCGTTGTACGTACGTCCGAGGGTTAAAATTGTTAAACAAAAGCATAAAGTATGAAGTTGTCATAATTATGTTATTAGGGTGGCCGGCGTTTGTTAAATTACAGCATTTTTTAAACGTTCACAGTAAAATTGTATTAATGCAACCCGCCAATAAGAAATTTAAAATTAGGAATTAAAAAATCCCTTGTTGACTGATTCCAGGGTGCATTTCTTATATTACTTACCAATGGTGAATATCTCGTAAAGAACGATTCCATATGACCACCTGTAAAAAAAAAAAGCAAAACTAAATTTGTATTCACATTATTATAAACAAATCGCATAATTTGTTGTTTGCTATCTTTCGTAAGATGGTTTTGACTTGTGATTGTATGGATAAAGTATTGAAGTGTGGCCATGCAAGTGAAATTTTCTTATCAATTATTTCCTGTCGTCTGTTAACGTTCATTTTCCTATAAATCGTGATTTAGCCCTTGGATGTACAAGCAAGTCGTAGTTCTGCTGTCTTGTATAAAAGACAGTGGTAAATGAGGACCCGAAGTTGAACTATCTTGTGATTCCTAGATGAAACTATTGACCAGTTGTTATTTTTTTTTTTAATTCTGTGTGTTATGACGCAAGCTGTGGCTCTACTTTTTGTAACTATAAGATAAATCATACAGTGTAAAGCAGATCGATATTATAGTGTAGTGCTTTTTATTATGCTGTTGATAAGAAAATGTGAAGTATGACCAATAAAATAATTACAGTGCTATCCTGTAGTGCTGTTTGTTATAATGTGAAAAGTGGTGTTAACAGTTAGCCTGCTTAAGTAAAACTTGATGTGCTATCTTTATAGTTGAGTCCATGGATAGATTCTTAAAGTGTATCCATTCAAATGAAAGTTGTTTAGCCGTAGGTTTCATTTTTGTCTATTATCTATTGTACATATGATCCGGCGTGACCTCGACCATAGCCTATACCTAGCGTTTTCATCATGTGGGATATACGTTACAGTTTATATGTTATTGACTTGATTATTTATGCACAGAGGGACTGACAAGATGGATTGGCTGGTAATCTTCCTTTTTGTAGGTGGTTTGTGATTTCTTCATTTTTAATTTACGTACACATCGCTCTTGACGGAGAGTTCTGCAGGATCTCCGTAGAGTATTTCGGGTGCCGTCCATTTAATTGGCATACAACCCTGTAAAAGCAACCAACCGCAATGAGAAAATACGTTAAAAGTGGAATGAGATCACTCATCCAACTTAGCTGGGGTAATGTGGTAAAACTTTATTTGACAGGCTACAGAAGCTTCAGAACCGTGCCGCTTGTGTTTTAATCTTTTCTAGCTATGACGCGGACGCCAACTGCCTAATTAGACAACTCGATTGGAAAGATTTGAGCACACAGTTTCAAATACAGAAAATCTTAATGGCTTACAAGTGTTTAAATGGTCTTGTTCCTGAATACCTGTCGTCTAAATTTGTTAAACGAAATGAAATGCGCTATTCCCTGAGGTACTCTGATAACAAACTAGTCGTCCCGTTCCCACGAACTAATTACATGAAAAACAGCTTTAGTTATAGCGGAGCAGTTCTCTGGAACAGCCTACCCAGTGATATGAGAGAAATGAAATCTCTAAGTCAATTTAAACGATCAGCTTATCTGAATTTTTAATTTAAACTACACACGGCATTCATGAAAAACAGGTTTATTTAGATTAGTTGTAGTTAGCTTTGTAATTTGTTTAGTTTAGTTAGGTTAGCTAGGTTAGGTTCCTGATGATTTTACCGTGTTTAAATAAAGAGTTACAGTTTACAGTACAGTTTACAGTTTAGCTGCCACCTTGGGTAGGCAACCAGCATTGAAAGTGTATTTAAAAACTGGATGTTATTGTTTTAACTGGGATGAAGACTTGGAAAAGTAACCAGCTCGAATATAGCTGTTGTGAACATAATATTGTGGCGAGAAATCTAAACGAGGTTCATGCAACAATCATTCTATAAAATTAATAAGCTTTGATAAATATGGGGGGTACATCGGGCGAATGCCATACGAAAGGATTGAAACGCCTGACATTAGCACGCAGATATCTTCTATTTGCTTTACTTCCGCATGAAGTACAGCAAATAGAAGACGTCAACGGTCATACATGTGAAAACAAATTAAATGAAGGTCAGCATTAGATCCCATCTGCCTAAACTACTTCGGACACTTATTGAGAATTATATAACGTAATGTCGAATAATAATCTGTAAAAAAAAAAAATCTAAAATCACCACTCAGGATTGAACCTGTGACCTCAGAGTACCAGGCCAGAGTACCACCTAGTTTCTCGGGTTGTTTAATTCTAAATTTAACTATATAAACTAACCAGTTACTCCGTTATATAAGTCTCAATAAGGTGTCTGAGGTGGTTTAGGCGGATGGTATCTAATGCTAACCTTAAATGAAAGACTAACGTAGTACAAAAAAAAACACTCTTTGAATTCCGTATATCCCGTTCTTTATTTCTCTTGATATGAGAAATTACACTATAGGCATTGTGCGGCATAAATCAAGGACCAAGAGGTAGTAAGTAAAACTGTCCTTTCCATTCTCCGGGAAGACATGTGACTTATTAAACTGAACTAAAATATAAGTAAATGAAACACACCATATGTAACACAGAACATAATATTTTTTAAATAAAAGTTGAGTTCTCATCCATTACCTTTTTGGCTCTTCCGTGACCATATTTGAAGTTTTGATATGCTAACCCAAAATCAGTCACCTTGCAAACATAATTTTTATCCAGAAGGACGTTTCTTGCTGCCAAATCGCGATGAATTATCTGAAAACCAAACAAGGAAAAATAAAAGTATACTCACGTTTGAACATTTTTTTGTTCAGCAGTATCAACAGACTGATAAAACCATGGACAAATACCGTTTATGATCGCACGTTTTGTGTACATTGTCATAGGGTATGTTGGTAAAGAAATAAAATCAAAGTGCCCTCTGGGCTATCTCCTGTAAGTTTTTCCCATCATGCAATGCTGTCATATTATGTCCGAATATTGTTTTTGATGTTGCAATTGGACATTTAGGTTAGAGTGTCAATTAAAAAGTGTCAATTGCTTCTCGTCGTTTTTAACAGAGAGTAACATAGGGTAAAAAAAAATCCATTTGTTCTCTGTTCAAAGAATGAACAAGTTCTTTATAACTGTTATCATCCATAGGATTAATTACCAGCTTTTCATTATCATTTGCTGTAGAAAAAATTCCAGCATTACTTGAAAGATTGTTCCCTTGGTGATTGTTATCTAAACATGGGTTAAAACAACCAAACAGTTCACTGTATTGCCGTGTTTCTTCACTTATATCCTGCTCATCGTTATGTTGAGCAGACGGAGCTACAGTATCTAACTGATCACGTTCCTTATTTTCAGGATCTCCCATGGCTTTTTCTTAAGAGTTCTCCTTTCTTTCCTTTCGAATATAACATGTTTTACTTGCTGAAATCTTAATTTTACATGGGATAAGCATCAAGAGCTCTCTGCAATTAATCTTCAGCATCCATTTTATTAAACATAACTAAATGAATAATTTAGCTTTTATTCTGCGAAAAAGTTTCATTCCTCCTTTCAAGTAAAATTCTTTACAACTTTGTTCTCTGTTTTCATTATTGGGATCATCATCAATCTTATCGTCAAAATCTGTTTCAGGTGGAAATCTAGTTCCTGTAAACTTACTCAGTATTCATCCCCTCATCTTAACTTTTGTTTGAATCAGTGTCACTGTTAACAAATATTATACCAAGAACAGAAATGAACTAAACATAGTTGCTAGAGCTGTCGTGGTCGTCTTTGACATTTTCATTTTTACACACTTATACATCTCAGAGTGACGAAGAAACACTCTTTTACAAGCCTTGCACGTCGCAGACTTAAACACTGCATCACGAACAAAGAAATTTACTGATCCTAACATTTTCATAGCGATAACATAAACTTATTTATCTTGCAACACGACTCTGAGCCAAAGAAACCCTAATATATGCCTAATGTAATCTAACGGGACAAATATCTTGCAGGTATACTCGGGTAAGCTATCCTAAAGGCTACTTAATACATTTTGCGACTAGTGGGAGTCATGTTTGGCCTGTCTCTTTTTATACTTCTTTGTGATTTTTTTTTACAGAGACTATACCGTAAAATGCTGCTTATAAGCCCTGGGCTTATGTAACTTCGTAGGGGTTTTTTGGCTGGCAAGCAAAAATATTGCCATAAAGAAGCGTTCTTTGAGTTAATTTCATTTAGGCGTAAACTTTTGTAAAGAATTTATGTTAAGGAATTAAGAAAGGAATAAGGATTTAATGGGTATAACCGGAGTAATGTTTTGTTACCGATGGGCCTATAACCGGGTTGGCTTTTTTTTTTTTATTTATTCCATTACTCCATTACTCCATTTACTCCATTACTATTGAATTACTCCATTATTATGGTACGCATGGAGCACAACATTACTTCACGAGAATTACACGCTTGTTGTACAAAAGATACGTAGTGTAGTCTCGTGTATGTCTCAATGAATTCAAAATACATTGGTACAACTCTACAAGTGAAGCTGTTCTTCGCGTACAGAGGATATACTATTGGATGCAGTGATCGCAATGCCATGATAAGACAACGGAAGTTCTGTCTAGCTCCAGGTCACTACTCAACAAAAGAATAAACTAAAGAGCTAAAACTACCTGCAAGAAGTCGTGATTCCAATATAGGAACATGACAGGAGTTTATTACTCCTGAAAATGATTGCATTTTCATTCTTGGATCTTTAATAGACACTTATCCGTGATCAAGAAACACTTTCTCACAAGTCTTGCATGCCGCAGGCTGTGGACACTTATCACAGCCTCTTTACTGATCCTAATATTTCCACAGCGGTAACATAATCTTTAGCCGATTGCCATTTATTTTGCAACACGAGTCTGAGCCAAAGAAGCCCTAATATATGTCAGGACAGTGAAGAGAATACATAAAGAAATAAAACAATTATAGTCATGGCTATGGCATGAAATCCTCCGGGATTGGTCCTGTCATTAGAGAAATTATCCAAAGATCAATGGGTCAATATTATAGAGCAAAGTGGATAGATAATTGCGACTTGTAACATCCTAACAGTGATCTATAGCAAGGGACAAATACCTCGTAAACCTTCTTGGGAAAGCTATTTTAAAGGCTTTTAAATACTTCTTGCGACTAGTGGGAATCGTGTTTGGCCTGCCTCTTTAATTTTTAAGAGCTTATGACGCGTAAATAAGCCATTTCACAGCTATACGAATACCAGATATATTAAAACCATCGATAGGAAAAATTATAAGGACTATCCGTACCACAATTATCTCTTTAAGCAGAGACTAAATTGGGCACGAATCTTTCTGACCAAAATGAACCAATTAAAATGAGGCCTAAAAAAGTAAAAACAAAAATGAACTAAAACCCCGAACCTCACTGAAACCTAACTGTTTGACATTGGTTTGTTTGACCTGGAAAATCAATCTGATGACAGTATTGCAAAACTCTGCTTAATCATTTCTAATGATATGGCTAAAAAAAAACAGGTTTGTTTAGTACACTGTACGATGACTCACTAAAAATAAAATAATGTCGCTTAAAACAGTCCCCTTGATAAAATAAAATTAGTTTATTCACATCTTACAAAAGCGTTCGTGAAATTGTTTCTGATCGCTTTTACAAGCACACTTATAGAAAAGTTCTATATTTGTTTGACAACCTACAAGGAAATTGAAAGCATTGGTTCGTTAAAACTTATTGTTGTTTAATTTAGTCAGCTTCTATAACTTGCAAATGGGATAAATTAACCGAGGACATTTTTAACTAAAGGGACACTGTCCCGACGGAAATATCGTGTTTTCATGATTATGGCCAGGAGCTTGCTTTAGCTTGCTTTATCATGCATCCGATAATAGGAAGAAAAAAAATAGCCAAAAGTGATGAACGCAGAAAAATATGAATTAAAAAGACAAAATAACGACAAAATTCCACCAGAATCGAAACTTTGAATATTTCTTGACCGCATGTCATGTAATCAAAATCAACTTGATCCATTCTTCTAATTCCGCACTTTTTCTCCAAACTACTGCTTCTGTTTTTCTCCTTGAGAATCTTTTAATCCAATTTAGTTGTATATTTGGTGACATTTGGCGATATAACATGGAAATTAACAAAACACATTATTTCAACAAAACTTCATTGTAAACGTACAGCATACAACCATTCTCAATCAGCAATGTCAGCTTACCTCAAACTCTCCGGTTTTCCCTTTCTTAAAACGCAGTGCTATAATATGATAATACCACTGAAATGTCTTGAAGCAACCAGTTTGACAAACCAGACTGGACATCGTAAAGGATATTAGCCAAGCGCGCTTCTAGCGTGCCAAATATCTGAGCACAGTCTACATTAGGTGAGATAAGATTACATTACGTTACACTTTTTGACGCTCGATACAATGAAAGTATTCTGCAACATGTTCCCTAAAAAACATAGAATTCATAATCGTACGCCTTAAAAATCATCGCTACGAAAAAGAGATAACAAACAGTATGAATGTTACCTAAATGAAAAAATATATTCCGAGGCATTTTTCGAATTAGGCAAACTGCGTGGCAGATTTTATATGAAATTTTAACACGCATATTTCTTCACTGTGAAGGTCAAGTCAATAAACCACTGTATTTAAAAAAATATGCAACTCGACTCTTGTTTTCTTATTGATAATATCTAACACAAATCTATCTAACTCCGTAGTGACGTAGGACTGATGACAGATAGAACAGTAATGTGCTAACAAAAATGCAACAGGAATGTCCCCACAAATTCACTAAAAAGTCTATTAATAGTATCTAACGCATTTTTTGCTAACAAAAATGCATAAAGAATGCATGTTAGCCCACATAAACTCCTGTAAGTTAAACATTAACTTACAGGAGATAAAAACGTGCCGAATGCATTATTGAGTTACATAAGCACGCGGGAATTTTTAAGAACACGAGAGAAGTGCAGAGAAGCACGAGCCAAAGGCGAGTGCTTCTCGCACTTCTCGAGTGTTCTTAAAAATTCCCACGTGATTATATAACTCTACAATGCACGAGGAACAAGTTTTTTTATTTCTTTTATAAAATAAAAACGGTTATAATGAACCTTACGTCACGCGCGTGCTTTATCGAGTTATATTGAACTCGGTTTAACCAATCATAGCGCGCGTATTTCCTTGAGCATTTTATAAATATATACAGCTAACGATGCATATTTTGCGTCCACCTCACGGTCACGAAAGACGCACGAGTTTTTCCGATATCCTTTTACAGAAAAGTTGCCCAAAAACAAATTTCTGTTGTTGTTGCTGTTGTTTTATTCTTTTTACTTACAAAGTTATTGGCAACATCTACAAGATTACAGTGCACTTGTCTGTTATGTCTATATGAACATTACGCGCTGGTATGACAAGTATTTCGCGTGGGCTATGAAGGGATTGATAGAAACTGGGCAGATCATCGACGATTGACGTCAAACCAAAGTTTAAAGAGTCAAATTCCACTGAATTTGTAATTTGTGGCAAACCCGTTAGTGCACTGGATGTTTAAACTCTTGTTATCGCTGGGTCTGCATCTGTCTTTTGTAAAGGATACGTTCGTTGACCCATC
Organism: Cladopsammia gracilis; assembly: GCA_022457155.1. NCBI lineage: Eukaryota > Metazoa > Cnidaria > Anthozoa > Scleractinia > Dendrophylliidae > Cladopsammia > Cladopsammia gracilis. The sequence continues at coordinate 31,378 of JAJGOT010000401.1, read as the reverse complement.
AAAATTAATACAAACTATTAACTTTTTTTGTTTTAACTAGCGTCTAGAGTCACTGGAGGAAAGAGCGATAACTTTGAATGAAGTGAGTACTACCAAGGGTACTCGGCATTTTGTTGTGTGGGCGTTTGGGTCATTTGGAGAAGGAATTTTAGAAGGAAACCGTGAGTGGCCCTGCTGAATGGGAATGATTTTTGTAGGAGAGATGAAGCCCATTCAGATGTCCCCGACGTGCGACAAATATTTGTGGGGCTTCTCGTATAGATCATTTGAGTAAAATTTTAAACTCGTGAGAGACTTCGTGAAGAATCTCTGCCTGAACTATCAACGCCAATTTGCAAAGACGTGTTAAACTGGCCTACCCAAACGGCGAGTCGAGCGTGTAGGATACTTTGCCCAGGGATCGCTCTATTGATGCACTCCCGGATGAGGAGATAAGCTTTGGCAGCCCCAACAGTCTACAAGGGCGCATAAGTTTGCACTGGCTAATCGTTGGGGTCATAACCTGTCAGACTGGCCAAGTTTATCTGGGTTACTAGCCATACGGAGAAGGTTAAAAAGAAGTAAATTTGGGAAGGTCTCGGGCAGACACTGACCCTTCGAGACTGTCGTTTAATCGGCAAGCTGTTGGACGAGGCCGCAGAACAGGTGGCAGCGGTTTAGTCGTGAAAGGGTGGAACAGTTAGCCATTAGCGACAAGCCTTGTGTATATTCGATATGGTGGAACAGTTGCTGTAAATACGGCGGAGCCGAACGCCATTACAAGGATCATTTAGGGTAATTTTGGTTCTTTTGCACATTTCCTCACCAGACTTTGCACATTCACTTGGGTTCAGATGTCCAAATCATTTCAACTGTAAATAACTGCAATGACTCCTGTGAGCCAACTCCTAAATATGAAATGCTCTACATATCTGCCTCGGGCTCATATTTAATCGATATTCCCTTACAAAAGGGGGTCGAAATGTAGTCAGTTAGAAATTTTGACAGTACATGTACTAAGCCGATTTAGTTGAGGAGACACTCGAGTATACGTATAGTTCGTGGAACCTCTATTGTATAAATAAATAAACACTTTCGATAAGATTGCCAACTTCATCTATATATACAACGCGTAACGCAATGTTACGGTATATTTTGATTGTAAACACGGTTCGAAATATTTTAAAATACCGTAATCCTCGATATGATATATGTGATATTAAAGGTTTACAGTTCAGTAGAAAAACTCAAGGATATATTTTCAATTCAGTAAGGAACAGATCCATTGACAACATATGAAAGTTGACCTTTAGCGCATATAGCGGCGTCACCGCGATAAATAACTTTAATGACAAAAATCGCACAGGTTTTAATTCAGACTGAGTTTAATGTTGTTTTTGGGTGGCAATTTTAGGATAAAGTACTTAATATAATTAAGACGTTCGATAAGAGTTGCCAACTTCATCAAATGTCCGTTAAAAAAGAAAGAGAGAGAAACGTTATTCGATGTTCCCACCATAATTCGAACTCAGGAACTTAATGCTTAATATGAATATTTTGTTATATTATGTTTTGTTTTGTTAGTAGTTCACCTACCCCTCTGGATCCAAGGTACACCATTCCGGTAGCAATTTGCTTGGCAAATAACACCAGGTCATATGTCTGCAGCTGCACGGTCGCGTCCTCTCCCACATGATACCGATCATCAATTCCTCGGCTTTTTCTCAAGTATCCCAGCAAATCTCCATAAGCCATGTACTCCATGACGAGAATTGGTTGAACTACAAGCACCGATAAATCATTTTAGATGCATTTGCCTGTAAATTGAGTCGAAGCCTGGAATTTTGTTTTGTTTATTATTGGATGGTTACCAAACGAGAACAATAGTTTGCTTCAAGAATGTGGCTTGTGATTGGACCGAAGTATACAAGCATATACAAGTATAGTATACATGCATATACAAGTACATATGTATACTTGTATACAAGTGTACATGTATACTATACATGTTATAAACTAATTTCGATTTTGAGACGGCAATACTGCATTATATTAACGGCTAGTTGGGAGAAAATATATTCCGGATTGGGCGGAGTCGCGAAGCGACGGAGCCCAATACGGAGAATATATTTTCTTCCAACGCCGTCAATATAATGCAGTATTGCAGTCTCAAAATCGAAATTAGTTTTGTATCACGATTCAACTGTTTTAAAAAACAAACAGAAAGCAAAACTGAAGATAACTTGTGATGATCTAAACTGAAATTCTTACTAGTCACGAGCTGACGTACACGACGTTTTGTACGTGTTATCATATTTTTGTTTAGCAAAAAAGTTTAAAAAACACGGACTTTTCACGCTATAAATTGCTCATTGAAATAGAACAAATTTGTTAGAACATCTTTTCAAAGTTTTTCAAAGTTACAAACGTCGAAAAAATGAGTAAATAATACAAACTTGCGGAGGTTTTAGCCCAAAACTTTTTTTTCAAATTATGATGGCGTGATAGCGCGCGCATAGCATAGCTCAATGTAAACAAACCGTTCAAACGAGCAAAAACAGCTATTAAACTCATCTTATCGTTAACTTTCGATAGAAAGGGTCGTTGCATTGAATACAGCGTTGTTTATCTGCCAAACTTGACAAAATAATCAACATTTTTGACCCTCCTTTGAAGATAATTTTAAATTTTAGTTTTCTACGCAAGGAATCCATTAAATTGCCGCGGGAAATTTTCAACCAATCACAGGCTGGTTTTTGAGACGACAATACGACTTTAAATTGACGTCTCAAAAGCAGACAAAAGTATCTGAGAATCGTGATACATATGCATATGTATATACATGCATATACATATTCATATACAAGTATACGTGCATATACAAGTACGATACTACAGGTCCGCTTACTCCTCGGAGACGTAAAGTCAAACATTAAATTCAGTGCATGCCAAATGCTTTCCAATAACTGAAAAAAGATTGTATTCTACACACGTAAGCGAAAGATCTAACCCTCTCGGACATACACGGAGGCGGCTGGGGAGGCGGGTGGGGAGGGGGTGGGGTGGATTCCCTTAAGGTTTTTCTCGGACTTGTTGAAAAGCATTTATTCTTAGCACATGCCGTCTTCAGTAGCTGTTCATTTATCCTTGAGGCACATTTTGGTCAGTAAAGTTTGAAGAGAAACGGTTGCTATTGTATCAAGAGATGACGTCATAAGTGGCATGCGGTCAGGCCATTTTTGAATAGAAATGCGTGTTTTTCACCTTTTTCAAAAACGTAGAAAACGAAGAAAACCGCTACCAACTGCAGTACAATGTTTAACTATATCATAGTTTACAACTCTAGGAAACGATATTTTTAATTTCCGTATTTTTTTAATAAATTTTAATTTTTAGTAAAACCCAAGATGGCGGTCATCTTGGCCGCCATTTTGGATGATGTCACGGATCACCAGCAGTATCATAAATCATATTATTTACCTCATCTTGACAGCACATGACAGGCTATCTATTAGATGTAACATATTTTCAAAATATTGCAACCCCAAAATCCACGGTGGGGGTATAAGTTTGGGTGTACGTCCGAGGATTAACCCTAAATACGAAACCACTCGCAAACACTAATCAGCAAAAGCGTCATCTGTGTCATGAACGATTTAGATTTTACCTTCACAATCAACATTAACCGATGATTATGAATCTTTTTTGTATGTGTAGCTTTTCAGCTTTGGGTCTTAAAAGAAATGCACGCTTGCAAACTTTCTATACCAACTAAAGTAGTGAAATCAGTATGAAAAGCTGAGGGAAGAACTGGTAAAATAACAAAACAAATAGCAATCGTTTACGTGTGGTAGTAACACAACCAATAAACTTGACAATGTTTGGCGCAGCATCTTCTGCAAGACGTTTTCCCAACTCGATCTCTCTCATCAGCGCAGTTCTTCCATCTTTACCAGCAAGGGCTGCAATTTGAGAAATGAGATTACATTCTTAGAGCTACAATTTCTAATACGTACATACAACACAATATTGGATATATAACACGGTTGTCTATGCGAGCACTCTAATTTTAATGATTGTTTTGATGGAAAAACTTAATCCATTTAACCCTATTTAGACCGCGGGGGCGGGGGGCGGGGGGCGGGAGGCGTGGAAGTTTCCCTCCCTCGTCCCAGTCGAAGACTAAAATAGAAATGCTCGGTCTGAATAGGGTTAAAGTTTTGTATTCGTATAAAAACCACACGTACATCGTTTGTATAAAAAAGAGGTTTTAACGTATAGCGCGTGGAAATTAATGTATGAGTGGTAAATATGATGTACAAATCAATGTAGTGATTCAACAGTTTGCACATTATTAACTACCAAAAAAATACAAGTGCAAAAAAAAGGCAAACACTATGTTTTAAATTGGAACCAAGGATTATTAATATCGATGTTTACACAGGTTAATCCATCAAACATAAAACTGGTATCAATTGAGACCCTGAGGTTTGAGGTGAAGGGTAGGGTTAGGGTATATAAAAATAAAAATAAAAATATTAATTAAGATATAAGCGTGCTAGATTATTTAAAAGTAATGATTAAATGGATAAAACTAATTAAGAATGCTTGACATTTAAAAGTAGTAAACAGGGAGGTTATAAAGTAACAAAGTTCTAATGAATAAAAGCTATGATGGCGCGAGTGCGGTCCTTTAGTTCAAAAGTTTTAGCATTTATGGGTAAATTATTAAACTAATAAAAAGGATCGCTTTGGAAGTCATATATCTTCAGGAAATTAATGTCAGTAACATTTTAACCCTCGGACGTACAAGGGGGAGGGGAGGGTGGATGCCTTCTCCTCTCCCATTAAGGGTTTTCTCGGATTTTTAAAAGCCTTTATTGTTAGCTCATGCCGTTTTCAGTAGGTGTTCGTTTATCCTTGAGACAAATTTTGGTAAAGTTTTACGACAATCCGTTTCTATGGTAACGAGACATGACGTCATAAGTGGCATGAGGTCAAGCCATTTTTTAAATAAAAAAAATCGTGTTTTTCACCCTTTTCGGTAAAAAAAGGCATGTAAAATGTTACCAAAAGCAGCAAAATGTTTTATTATATCATATTTGAGAACTCCATAAAAACAAATTTGCACTTTCCGCATTTTTCCGATAAAGTTGAATTGTTAGTTAAATCCGTAGTCCATTTTGGATGACGTCACGGACCTCCAGCAGTGCCATAATCTGTAATATTTGCATTATTTTGTAGAACGCATCACAGGCTACCAATAAGAAGTAAAATATTTCCGAAATATTGTAACACCGCAAAAACCCAAGGGAGAGGTTGTAACCCCCCCCCCCCCCCCCCCATTGTACCACGATGGGGTATAAGTTTGCGTGTACGTCCGAAGGTTAAAGTAATAAAAAGGAACACTTTGGGGTTTTTATACATTATTAGGTAAAATACCGTCAATGCTAAAATATCTTATGTATATAAGAGGTCTGTTGGTATTCTGGCAGCGTGAGAGTGGCAAATAAGGAGATTTTTTGTTTACCTCACAGCGCGAGGGGGCGGAATTCTTATCACAATTAGTTTTTTTTTTTTATCACGTTTCAACAGTTGTTCAGGCAAAACAAAATGTAGCAAAACTAAAGATAACTTCTGCTGATTAAAAGTAAAATTCTTACTAGCCACAAGCTGTCGTATACGACGTTTTTTTCGCGTAATTACATTTTTGTTTTGCAAAAAAATGTTTCGAAAACCTTTCACGCTATAAATTGCTCATTGAAACAAAAGAAAACCCATAGAACATATTTATGAACTTTCACAAAGTTAAAATCGTCGACAAAATGGGTAAATAACGCAAACTTACGTAGTTTTTAGCCAAAACGTTTTCCAAAATTATAATTGCGTGATTAGCGCGCGCATACAACAGCTCGATGTAAACAAACTGTTTTAACAGACAAAAACATCGTTAAAGTTTCAGTTCGAATAATTTTTTAACTTTCATTTCTTTTCCATTTGTTGCAAGGAAATAATGTGTTTTAATAGTAACCTGTCCAAACCGTTTTTCAATCCGGTCACGTGTGAAAACGGTTTTTATTCGTCCGTACTTTACCCTAATTTGCATGTTCCTGAAGTTAGAATCAAAGGGTTCTTAAAGCCATCTCGCTAATGCGTTGAAACATGAGGTTAAAAAAAGAAGAATCTAAAATAAATCTAAAATAAATATGGTAAAGATGGCGTTGTAGAATCAGACATTATGTAGAAAATGCGAGGCGCAGTAGTCAACTGGATATGGTTCTTGGCAGGATAGAGAAGATTGAGAGAACTTGGTTTGAAAATTCGTGTTGGTGCAAGTCAAAAAAAGTTATGAGTAACAAAGAATCACGAGTGTGAATGTAAATAATTTTGATGTTAGTGAAGTGAAAGTGAAAGATTTTTCCCGCCTTGCTAGCTAATTGACGATGAAAATGTGTTGTTGGTTCAATTTACACAGTGCATTTCCAGTTATTCATTGTCTATTTTCTGTTGGGATATTTGACAATGGAAAAGACTTTCTAAATCAAATACAATAGATTGCCGCAATTTCAAAACAATTAAAAGCCCACATCGATAATACGTCACGTGCAATGACTTTATATCTGATCAGATGAGACATTAATATTAATTATCAAAATATCAATTGACACAACAAATGGTGACTGAATCTTTAATATTCTTTAAAGTAAGGCCCGATTCAAACATTGAACTTCACATTTGCCGAATCTAATGAAAGGAGGCCGTAACAACATGTCATTTCTCTAGAGCTGCCTTTCCCCATGCCAGGACAATTTGAGCTATGTTTAGCAGACATCGCGCCATCAGCCATTTCTTTTTCAACTCTCCAGCAGTATTCGAAAATAGAACGAAAGTCAAAATTTATTGTATTTTGCTGTTCCTACTCTTGCATAATGAAACGGAAAGTTTTGTAGTTAGCTTAAGTATCAAGTCTGCTGTTTTATATATTTTGACGTGAAAAATGGCGGGAAAATGGTGATCACGTGGTCATTTTTCGGTCACGTCTGCTATGGACGCACTTATATAGAAAATATTGGGTCTGGAGCGGATAAACAGGGCACCACTCCTGGCGGTCACTTTTTTAGTTTCCCTTAGATCGAAATGAGGTTCATGACAGGCCTGCACCGACTCCGCTATGTGGTTTTGCGGTTGCGATGCATTTATATTAGCTTTCAAAGTTTGGCTGTTATGAGTCGTATCGTTAAGTGATTTACGTCTTGTTTGATGTGTTAGACGGCGTTTTGTAAATAGTTTTCAGGAATGGTTGGTTTTGAACGAAACTCCATTTTTCATCAGTATTTGTTTAAGGTTTTTCAGTCGTGGGTGAAATGTTGTGACAAAAGGCGTTATTATCTCGCGAGTTTTTTTCGTTTTGTTTTCATGCCAATTGCGTTCCGGCAAAAGTGAAATTCAGAATACCAGTGCATTTAGGAGGGTGCTGATGGGGTTAACAGTTAACTGACTATTGCCCAAAAATATAGTAGTTAACTGATAAATGATAAATGAAAAGTTACCCGGCGTTTATTTCAAACTTGGCCTTGTGGACCCGGCGTTTCTTTGTATCAGCAGTTTTTTCTTGCCCGCCATTTTTTAAGAAAGGGTTATTATTCGTTTTTCTTGGCAGCCTTGTACCTTGCCCTTAAATCTTAAGTTTATTATACCACAAACAAACGTTTAAGGAGCTTACTTACAACTTCCTCAATTATACCCGGCGTTTATTCGGGGCCCGGTTTTTTATCGAGAAAATACGGTAACAGTTAAGTGACATTCTATTAATTATACTAAATTAACGATTGTTAACAGCAAAGCTATTTTGTGACTTTTACCTGCCTCGCTGCGTGACCAGGTGACATATTAACCGATATTATATGCGAAAGGTACCAGAGTCGTAGAGCGTTGACCTTGATCTCCGTGATGGCGTCGAGTGGCGTGGTCAAAGTTATTCTGAGTTTTTATCGAGATGATGACAAAGGATCGGCATTCGAATGACACATTAGTCGCATACCGTTTGACATGACAAAGCACAATTCAATGGACATATAATCAAACAATAAGCGGAAAGTTTGGACTCGGTGAGTTTGATTTAAAGTTGTTGCGATTAGAGAAGATCGACGGGAAAGCTGTTACAAAGGCTCAGTTGGAAATGGAGCTACCTTTTCTAATGGGAAGTGCGACAAGTGAGATACATGGTATGTATTCTGTTTCGTCATTATGTCCTAGCACGCGAACGCGGGTTGACCCCGGGTTTGACCACACGAGCCCTTTTCAGTCTTAGATTAAATGAGTAAGATTTCTGATTACACTAAAACCTGTATTAAGCAGACTCCAAAGTAAGTGGACACACCGTTGGTATTTTATTGGACACAAGCATCAGTGAAATTCGATTTTTTTCCTTCCCATACTCTCTGTGTACGATCCTGTATCAAACAGACATCTTTAGTACTGACGATCCTTATTACGGTTTTGGAAGCTATCTTGACAGGTGAGAAATTATGGTTTTTGTATGAGAATCTAATGTCGAATAATTTTCGTAAAGCGGCTGTTCTAAGTCCAATCCCGAAAACGCATTCACTCTGGTCATTCTCATGGCCTTTAAAGTAACCTTATCTTAACTTTGCAAATTTAAAAGCCTTACTGATATACGTAATTTCCTACTTGTCAAGCTAAATCACTTGATAAGATCAATGAATGAAAATATTGAAATGAACCGATTCCCGACAGCGTGACCCAGTTAAAAAAGAAAAACATAAAACTTTCTTATACAAGCGCATGAGTATAGGCTACCAGTGTAGCCTCTTGTTAACTGACAATTGGCCGAAAAACATAGTAGTTAACTGACAATTGGGTACCCCCATTAGCACCCTCATTTAGCAGTGCTAGATTAATTTGTCGTGTGTTTGGCCTTGTTTACAAAATGGTAAAGTAAGCTCAGTGTAGCTGTCGAGAAAAAGCTGCGCCGGGTTTACAGCTCTTTACAGGCAAATACACCGCGAGAAACAACTTCAAGCATCACGCTTCAGTGAATGTTCTGACACCTATAGAATGAATTGAGTTCCATTGTAATAATCTAATGAATAGTATCAATTATATATCCGGAAAAAATCTGGTCATTTCACGAACAGAAATCTAGAACCGGAAAGGAGGAAAGAGTTACGCGATTAACATCGGAACGGATAGATTGCCGTCCAAAATGGAGGCGCTGTTCAGATGTGTGTTACTTTTCCTTTATACCCTCTTAAAGTTTGATGTTCCCAATGTTTACGTATTTTTCTACGAAAGAGACGATAACTTAATTTGTAATAGGAACGAAATTAAAAAAGCCCGTCAAGGTTGTTGAAAGGAGGTGTCGCAGAAGATTCCTGTCAGTTTTTAGAATTTTCAGTCAGTTCAGTTGCAACCTGTTGGTAAACGAACTTGAAATGTTCACCTGTATACAGACGTCTATTTTATGAGAGGGGTGAATGCAGCGATCTGTTTTTGGTCGTATCGTAAGTGTCTCAGTAAAGGCTGTAATTTTAGCTTGTATTCGCTTTATAGCTGCGTGGAGCTCGCTAAAACCTTCGTTGGCATTTTTGACAGTCTAGCGACTGTTACGTTTAAGCCTAGCTTTTTCAGCTGCAAGTAGAAGGTAAGTCTTCTAAAAACCTATTAAGAAAAAAATAATACAGTGCACCAAGGATATAGATAAGTACAGTTTTAAGGGGTTGCAACGGTTAAATTCCTCTTCATAAATATTTTCAATACTATTTATCTTTTGAATTAAGAGTAAACTAAATAGGTATTGAGTCCATCCATTTGAATTAATGATTTCAACTGATTTTTAAAGGCCTTAATTATTATATTGTCTACGAACTTCTCATTGCGTTAAAACCACACGGCTAGGTCTTGCACGCTCAGCTTATTACAAGTGCACGACTCATCGTCGTACATTTTTATCCAGTTGAATTCCGGTTATGCAAAAATTGATTAAACTCGAACCCTTCGTAGAACTCGAAGTTTACGCTAACTGTAACAAAAATCGATTACATTGAAATGGCATTATTTGGCAAGAGAATAGACCAAAATCTTGTAAAATTTTAAACTTTCCCGGAAATTTCTTTCACAGTGTGGCGCGTATAAGCAACTGATCTTGAAAATCCACCGGCATAAAACCATCCGAGCCAAATGAACAAGCATTTGAGAATGCAATGAAATTCATCGGAACTTGAATATAAAATTTGAACTCATTTGAGTCAGAACAGCGAATTGCTTTAATTATGTTTCGTTTCTTGATAGATCATGGCAGGTAGGTTCGTACTTGCGTGAGAGCTCTAGAATAATTCAGGAAATAACGCTTTTCCACTTATGCTGATAAGCGTTCATGTTTAAAATTCTAAGCCGCCACCCGCGTACTAGAACAAACGCAAATTTTGCTCTGCCATATCGCTCATATTAAAACACAAACTTTCCCGTCCCATTTAGCTTTCTTAAAACGTCGCCATTTGTAAAAATACACCGTGAAATTCTCAAACTGCGTTTGCCAAAAAACGCATTTGACCTATTTTTGGCTTTACGACAAATGATTGAAGCTGATAGGTAACGTGAGATATCGAAACTTAAGAAGAACGTAATGCCTTTGCGGTAACGTAATGTGAGATATGACAAGCTCATGACAAGTTCTGACATCCCAATACCCTAGGGAAATTAACAATAGGTCCGGGGGTGCTCCCCAAAAATTTTAGGTGCAGTATGTGACGCCCTTCTTGAAATCCTAACCGGTTTAACCAACCATATCTTCAATGCCCTAATATAACTTCTATAAAGAAGAAGGAAGAAACCCCCCCCTCCCCGCACAAAAGTCCTCAAAATTTTGTTAACAACTTTTGTCCCTTTTTTCGTGACTGACTCCGAAATCTCGCTTAATGCGCATGCGCATTAACGAGATAAAAAGATACCTAGCAAATGTGACGTCAGAGACTCAAAATTAAAATTCCTCTGTTTACGTTCTCCACAAAACCTATGTAAAACGCACGTGCAGAGGCACTGTTTTCGCGCATTAAGACTATTCTTTTATGCCCTTCTCGCTGCCGTTGTCGTCGCGAGTGGTAAAATCAGATCTATGATTCGGGGCATACAGCAGTTTACAATTGAGAGTCGTTGTATAAAACCAAAACCAAAGTTAGCTGTAAATAACTCTGACCAATCACAACAGACGCAAACAATCCAATGAACCAATCAGAACTCGAAGCAAATACATGCAGCCGGCGCCAAGCGCGGGAAAACGCGTGCGAGTAAGTCACGATTGGTTTGGGTTTTACTCTCGATTGGTTAAGAAAGTGGCGCGAGATTTTTTAGCCAATCACAAAGCGTAGCAATGAAAAACCAAAGCAATCGCATACTTACTTTCGACACTCAATTGAAAACCGCTCTATCGGGAAAGTGCTTTGCAATTTTCATTTAAAACATCAAACTGGCAAGCTTTCTTTCGAAAATCAGTGAATTGTGAGGGGACCTTGGGAACGAATTGGTGAGTCTCAGGAGATTGTAATAACGTGTCATATTGGAATCGTTTGGGTGCGTATATGCACTCTAAATTGCTATGTTAAATAAAAACAGCAAATATCTACTGCAGCTACAATAGGCGACAATATTGTTGACACATTGTCATTTTGAACCCCATTTTGTTGGGGACGAGAGGCATTTCAACCCCACTCCCCTAATTCCCCACCCCACCCCACCCCCCAGACAATGTTGTGTATCGTTTCGTCAGGTCTGTCGCTACAATCCTACAACATTGAATGGGGGGACGGGGGTTAATGCGGCAGAGTGTAGTGAATGGAAAGATACAGTGATAAATATGTCACGAAAACCGTTTTTGTTATAGAGTGTGTCAACTATTTTTGTCGCCTATTGTAGCTTTTTCATCCGGGCACTAAATATGGTGTGCCAGTTCTTTTGATCAATTGTACAAGCGCTTAGCCCACATAAACATAAGGTTCACGCAGATTTTACCCTGTCTTTACAACACCATTTATTTCAATAGCCAACCGCATTGTATTTGAAGTACTTTTCAAGTATCACTGATGTGAGTAATTTGACACTACGAGTCGTCTAGTTATTACTCGTGGCGTACAAGTTTTCAAGACAATACAAGGCGTTCGTGGATGGATAGGACCATTTGATATTGTGTTCGTCGCTTATTGCCGTGGGATTTTTGTTCTAGCAAGTTTTGTGTTTTATATAACTTACCATTTGCTAAGCGATCGAGGTTTCAAGTGCCGACTACTGAATGTAGTGAATGTAGTGTAGTGTTACTTTTTAGACATAATTTTAGGTTTCTCCGTAAATTTAAAGCACTTAAAACACTCGAGAATGAATGCTGCAACTGTGGGTAAAAGACGTCACGAGTTGAAGCTCTGTATAGCTTCTTGTTATATTAAATTAATTCAATAGATTCTCACGTGTGAAGCATTTCGCGGCAACAGGCATTCGTCTTGCTCTTCCATCGGCTGCATTAAAATTTGCTTTCCAAACTGCTCCGAATGACCCTATACCAATGACTTCTTGAAGTTTTATACGGCTTGGCTCGATCTCCCATTTATCCGCCACGTCTTGATTCAAGACCTCCATTTCAATCCTTTGCTCTTCATCAGGATTAGAAGGAACACTGTAAAAGTCACTTAAAGAATTAATTGTCAGAATTGAGAGCCTATGGCAAAATTTAAAAATTATGTTTGCTATTAGATTCATATGATGTGGACACGAATACGTCTCAATGCTCCAGAGTAAGCTGTTCACTTTTCAAAATATGCATCAAAGAGTCATTGTCCGAAAACAAAAATTGTTATAGGGAACAATGAATTGCTTAAGCGCTTGTTAAAGCGGGCAGCTGTTAAAAATAGTAGACTAACATATTTTATATGAGAAATAAGAGCTTTGTTTTCATTTCACTTGCGGGCGGCTTAACTCAGTAACAACTTAATTTTTTGTTATCTTTATGATAATTCCAATCAAACCACCAATGGCCATGGCATGATTCATCTGTCTGAACACAGTTGATTAATTATAATACGCGACGATTTTCCGTTCCGAAGAATTCAAAAGGTACATTTTGCTATGTATATTGGCATAAGGGTTACGGTCGAGTCATGACAATTAAAATTAGCCCCATTCAGGATATCTGTTCCACAATTTTTGTTAATTTTGCCGATTTTCAACCCTGTTATACCGACGATAAAGAGATCGGGATGACAAATTGAAGCCTGTACATCGGGTCTAGCTTGAGACGAAAATGAGTTTGAGATAAGGCCAAAAACTACCAGGAGACTATACATGTAGACCTTCTTCTGTGCTCCATTGTATAAGTCGCTCGTTCGACGAAAAGTAACGCAAATAAACGTTGATTATGATGATTATTATGATGATAATGATCATGATGATAATGACGTGCGTCTATTGTTTGTAGTGAGGACCATCAACATTCCTTTGCGGATATCTATGCGGAGGAGATAGTGAGTTGAAAATGGGCGTAGAAGCGACTCCCTTTGGTTGGACAAGTGTGCCGGAGATGGAGAAGTACAGGTTCTTGCTGATCTTTCTTTGCGCTGGACGAGCTTTCTCTTTGCCTCGACTACGTGGCCCTCCCCAGCAATAGGAAGTCACCTAATAACAGTGCGCTGAAAGGTATGGTCCAGGGCTGTAAGCGCCAAGTGCTTGGTCTAACTCAAGGGCCTTAAAAGAAAATATGAGTTTTTTCTTCAATCGCTTGCCCTTTCCGTAGTGTGACCGCCTCCCTGAGGGGAGTTCCACGGCCGAAGATCTGCTAAGGTATGCATTCGTCTGCCCGCAGTACAATAGGACCTGCCAGGAGCCGACTTGTCGTTTCATATCATTGAATGAAAAGGCTAACGTTTCCAGCTTGTTTCAACCCACGCACTGTAATGGCATGTAGTTCCCAGACTCCCCTGAGTCCTACATTTTCAAATTCAAATTGCGGCGGTTTGTGTTATACGACGTGGTTAATTTGATATTTGTTCCCTGGTAACGCAGGGTTGAATGTCAAAACAATACAATGATCGCTGAATTTTTATATCGTTACCTTGTTCTTTATATTATATAAAAAAGCACCCTTGGGGAATGTTCTAGTGTTCGCTTAATATAGGGCACTGTCCGCTTATAGGGACACTGTCACGGATTAGCATGCGCAGACCAGGTTCACTTTCGGTCTACTTGAAAACATTTGGCCGCCATTATGGATCTTGGAATCGGTGGCAGAAAATGCTCATTTTCAGCGTAATATGCGACGATTTTCAAGAAATCAGACGTGTTTTATGGTGGAAGGGAAGTAGTTCTTTAGGGTGGCTCCAAGTAGTTTTTTGGGGGCCACACTTCTCTTCTTTTTGAATGCGCTTATACATAATCTCATTTTAGCTCAATGAATCTGAATTTGATACCAGATGTTAGGCTTGGATGAAGGTTTTGGACGATGCTCTTTTTATGCTAATAAGCGTTTCCATAGCAACAGTAAACAAACATGGCGAAAAACAGTTTTTCCTAAATATCTTTCGATTTTCGGGCTACCCGCGACAAGCGAATAATTAAGTGCGCTATAATCTTCACAGTGTAGCAAACTAAATGGGGAAATTTCAAACAAATTAAACTGTTCGATTTTGAATAAATCGCTGAAACATTTTTAACATGAGGTTTTCATGTCATTCATTCAAACTATTGTCATACACAAATTCTAGAACAACAGGCCAAGAAGAAAATGAAAGCATTTGCAACTTGTATTTGCATTGTGAAGAAGCCGACGTTTGGTGCGGTTACCTTTAATGTAAACATGCTTAATGAGCTCCTAAAGGCCTTAGGAGCTCATTAAGCGTGTTCATATCAAGGCAAACAACATCAAACTTCGTGCCTTTCCGTCATTTTTAACTTCTTTTCTTTGATTGACGTGGACTCAAACTCAATCTTATCCGCCTCTTTTGAAGGCGGTGGGTCTCGTGTTGTTAGTAGCCGCTGTAATAACTTGTAAGGGAACTTGCCAATATTTTGAGAGCGCGTTAAGGTGTGTTAAGTGTGTGTCTAGAGTGGAAAACGTCTTCGGAGACGTCTGGCAGTTTGGTAGAGCAAACAAGATTTACAGAATATAAAGCCATAGTTCTGAGAAGTGCCAGTAAGTTTGTACAACACATACTTAATAATTTAAGAGTTAACAAGGAAATTAATGGACTTACTTTGCCCTGGCTGTGCTCCCAATGAAAAGGCGTTGAAAACAATAAATAAAAAAAAAAAAGACAACTCCTTGGTCAGATGCACTTAGACTTAGCATTGTACTAACATGAACAACGATTTATTTGCAACAGCAGTGTTTCATTTTGTGGCTCGACATGCAAACTGATGGGAGGGTATAATGGAGAATTCGGAATCAGCCTTTTATTCCTGGGGAGTCCAGATGAACTCTTTCAAGAGAAATTTGTCGAAGAGGGGAAGTTGGAATACATCTTGGTTAAGGTGGCTCCATATAGTTATTGGCCAGTCTTTCAAATAAGATGTACACGATCTTATAGCTGTCTTTCGAGAGTTTTGTTTCGCGATACTAGGCACAATATACACATACACGTAGCTAAGCCTTTCTAGTTTACGGAGAAGTCTAATTTGGCAGTCTTGTCTCGTTGCCATGGCAACCAATGATTAAGTTGTTGGGCTTGTTGTTCAAGGCTAGCAAACCTCTCAACGGATTTTCTCGGTTTCTACACGGTAAATATTCACGATTTTTGGTGAAACAGAAGAAACATTTATTAAGTCTAATCTAACAAAGCCATAAACAAAAGGTACATAGTTTTCGGCAATTTACTCACTTTTCGTTTTTTACGTTTATTGGGTTTGTGTATGTACAAAAATTGTTGTCTTTTGTGATCGAGAGCAAGGAAAATCCTATCAATTTGTCAATTTTTATAAAAATTCACTGTGTGGAAGGCGCGCAATAAACGTTTTAGTTACCGCAAAAACCTCTTTATTTTCGTGACGTTATCAAAATAAACAAATGCGCGCTCCCGCCATTTTCGTGCCCACGCCTCGCGCGCCAAAAAAACTACATGGAGCCACCTTAAGGTTAGGCTCGATTTTCAGCCGTTTGATGGAGTCCGGTTTTAAATCCTCCCCCAACAACGGCTGGATCACTGGTCCGTAGCGCTTGTCCGTGACGTCACATCCGCTTTTTATGCAAATTAGATTTTGGTCGCCAGTCTGTCACGTGCGAAAATGAAGAAATAGCGTTTATATTACCGAACACAAAGATCGAGCTGTCACTTCTTAGGAATTTTGCAAGAAAACAATATTTCTCTTGGTGGAAATTTTCTTCAAAATTTCAGGAAGGAAGAGTTAAACATCAAATACGTTCGAAAGTTCGGAAGATTTTAACCTGCCAGCAACAAAACACCGATCCGGAAGGTGTGTGTTGAGTCAGTTGTAACAACAAACTGAACAAAGTAAACAAATACTCTCGCATGCAGCAGATTTTAAAAGGACAATCCAACATTTAAATGAAGACCGGTGTATGGTCGAAGTGAGTCAAGCGACCGACTGCCTAAATTGGCGTTCAAACAGTTCGTAAATGTCATCAACATGTGTTGTTTTGTTTGCTTCCTTGTTTCCAGCCCATAGTCTGCGAAATAATCGATTTTAAAATGAATCTATTTTGGAATTAAGCTAAACAGAGATTTCTGATGGGGTGATTATTCATACCTGCCACCAGTCTTCGTTTGCGAATGCACCAGATGATTAATAGGACAAAACCGCCAACAATTATAACAGCTAGCGCTGCAATAATGTAATACATGTACTCCAACGTCGACCCACTGGAAGGAGGAGCGGCTGTAGCAAAAGCTGCAAATTAAATTGTTTAGTGAAAGTACATGTGATTATGTTATTTGAAATTTTTATCTAACTCTTACGTATATCATTGAGCCTGTAGATGAATTCTGACAGAATTTCAAATAAACTGAGTTATTCAATGCCTTTATGTTTGGTGCTCTTACTTTGGTACTAGTTACAATGTTTAACAAGAAAGTTCTATTTAATCTTAAACTCTGTGATTTGATTTCCAAAGTAGTCATAAAAATTATAGCTACTGAGCTGAAAATAACTTGCGTTTTTGTTGTTTTTATTCTGTAGAGGTTGGTTGCAATATGTTTGAATCTGTGAAGGAAGTTCTAGTATCATCATTCAAATAAACGCTATTAAGATGCGATTATCTGTGATGAGTGAGTGAGTCTGGTGATAAAATTCTGGAGAGTGGCCATTTACATAATGCCAAGTGTAGCGTAGTCAATAAATAATAAAACTTAAGTTACTATGAATATGTAATTTGATACAGTTTATAACACATAATTCAATCATGATCGCGGGATGGCACCAACGTCCTGCAAAAAGAGTTGTCCTTGTTTCCCATATCATTATCTTTAATAGGTGAAGATTTCACAGCACAGGTCGTTGAACAAACACCTGAATAGCAAACTCATTACCAGGATCTTTCACTGATCTCCCCACCCCAAAATGAGCGAGGACTGGAATGAAAACCCTGGCTTAGGCTGTATATGGTCTCCCAAAATATGGGAGATAACAAGAATTTGCGGCAAGGAAGAAGTAGTAAAGTGCGAAATGTCGCTTTTGTAAGAAAGAAAAGATATCATTAAAATAATATCAATCGACGTCATTACACATCAATTCTCTAATCGACCTGCAAGCGGTTCAAGTTGCTGTCGATAAAGCCAACACGTTGCTAATCCAATCCACGGAAAGTACGTTTTTGTTTAACCCTCGGATGTGGACGATGTACACTCAAACTTATACCTCAATCGTGGTAAAAGAGGGAGGGGGATGGTTTCAATCCCCCTTGGGTTTTGCGGTGTTACATAATGTTTCGAAAATATGTTATTTCTAATAGAAAGCCTGTGATGTGCTACACAAGAGGAAGGTAAATAATTATTATTCGACTATGACGTCATTTAACCATATAGGGGCACAAGAACGCGAAAACATGCGATCGTACCACACTGTAGTATACCGGTTTGACAGGTTAGAAACACGTAAGGAAAGTCTTCACAAGCCTAAGGGCTCACAACTGTCGGAGCTTAACCCGGTTTCTTTAGCATGAAGGGACTGAGAGTACCGTAAACACCGGTGTATAAGCCGCACTTTTTTCCCTAAAATTTTTTGATCAAGTTGACGAGACTTTTTGAGCCTCACAACTTATAACATGGAACAAAAATTCTTTAACTTTAATTAGATGATGTAGAACATTTTCTTGTCTGTCTAACAGTGCGGCCACAGCACCTCCGAGAGCAAAAATTAAATTGAACAATACGCATGAACGTGAGTGTTGTGTTCATAAATTGTAAAATTTAGCCTCAAATTGTCAAAATACCTGTGTTAAAACAGTGCCCACCATCTTTGTCAGACATTTCAAACCTTTTAGCAACGAAGGAAACACCGAAGACGAACGAAAAAAGCCAAAGAAACTGAAGAAAATAGTCTGTAAATAAGCGGCCATCTTGGTTAACCTTAGCAACCAGGCTGAATAAAAACATGTGCTCAAGAAATTTGCACGGTTACCAAGCTTGTTCAGGCCTGAACGACAGTGGCCAAACGATCGTAGCTGCGCTGAAAACTGCTGAAACTGTGGATTTTTTTTTCAATACACAATGATTTGATGATAAATTGAGAAGTTACTAAGGAAAATTTCTTAAAAATTGGAAAATAAAGAAGTCGAATAATAGATCTCTTATTTGATGGTTTGTCAGATAATAGGCGCGAATATCTCACTCAATGCTGCATTTTTCCTCGCTGCTACGGGGTTCGGGAAAATACCACGCAACTTGTAA
>JAJGOT010000401.1:0-7500 GCA_022457155.1 Cladopsammia gracilis | reverse complement strand
ACTGCCCATAGCTTCCAATCAAAAGTTTACCTTAATCAATAAATTGGAACCAATACAAAATAAATCTACTTATTATATAAAACAGAAAATAACTCAAACCCATCACCCTTAGAGTAGTAATGGCAATTGCTTCAGCGGCTTTGTTCCTTGCTGTGCACTTGCATGCTCCTTCCATGCTTTTTGCAGTGTTTGGTAGCAGAAGGAAGGAGGCCTCCCCAACCCCTCCCTTAGGTTTTTGCGGTGTTACAATATTTAGGAAATATTTTATCTCTAATAGAAAGCCTGTGGTGTGCTATACAAGATAAGGTAAATATTATGGATTAATCGCTGCTGGCGTCCGTGACGTCATCCAAAATGGCCGCCAATATGGTCGCCATCTTGGATTTTACTCAAAATTTAAAATTATCAAAGAAATGTGGAAATTGAAAAAATATATTTTTTGCTAGTGTTGTAAAATACGATGGTGCATACACGAATATTTTGACAACAAAGGCTTGGCCTCATGCTACTTACGACGTAATATCTCGTTACCATAGTAACCGATTCTTCCAAAACTTCACCAGAATTTGTGGGACAAAGGAACAGCTGCCGAAGACGGCATGTAATGCTCCTGAAAAACTCGAAAAAAAAAAGGGTGGGTGGCATCCATCCCCACCTTGTACGTCCAAAAGTTGTGAAAAATACTTCCTTTCTTCTCAGCGCACCTTCGAAGGCAGCTAACCCAATCAACAAATGAATGGTTTGAACCAACGCGTCATGGCAAGTTTGCGGCAAAACCGTTCGCTTTATGAAGTTGCATTAAGTGACAAATAATTAATTTTGGCATCTCTAACGAAAGAAACCATTTGTTCACAAATAATTTTCAACAACTGAAAGTAACACATATGCAAACTTGATAGTGGCTCAGTCCCATATGTGCACCACGTACTAAGCAGAAAACAGTGGATCAATCTCTTATAATCTCTGAATATGGAGGTAAGTTAATTTTCGAACTTGTCCTATTTATTGAATATTAAAAAAAGTACTGTTAGACGGCAGATAAGCCGACGCTCCTGACTTAATTTACAACAAGATAGTAAACGAAACGAACAGTTTTAATGACAAGATTATATTGGCTATATTTCATCTCTTACAGATTCCGACCAAATTTAGCGTATATTGTCAGCATTGTCAAAAGTCAGATTTTACAGACTAGTAAATGTTGAGCCACGTGGCACTGGGGATACAAACAAGGAATCAGAGAATTAACTCTGTGTGTAAATTATAGTGCTAAGGTAAACCCATAAATTTCCCTGTACTGAGCGTTAGCCCTAGTAAGGAAATGAGGGACCACACGAGGGAAAGAAAAAATCTTTGACCTCGGTGGGATTCGCGGTAGTGCGACGGAAGATCTAATCCGGAGGTCATGGGTTCGAATCCCACCGAGGTCAAAGATTTTTTTCTTTCCCTCGTGTGGTCCTTTATTAGCACTATAATTTACACACAGAGTTAATTCTCTGATTCCTTGTTTTACAGACTAGCTTGTTCAGAAATAAAAGCATCATTAGATGATGAAGCAAACGATAAATGTGGTACTTATATTTTGTTCCGGCAACATAAAATGGAACGGCCTAATACCGTCAGTTTGCAAATCAAACGAGTAGGATTCCAATTAAATCATACTCCAGCTAAATGACTTTCTCGAAATAAAAATCCGGCTCCGCTTTTGACTTTCTGGAACTTTGAAGTGTACAGTATTGTGCTTAGTGGTTCGCATTTATTAATGTCGTCTTCCTGTTGATTTAAAAATCACAAGGGGTCACGTGACCAGCCTGAACCAGGGCCTTTCTTCCTGTTGGGGTGGGCAGATTTAACAGAACTTGCGGACGATATTGATAACACTTTCAAGTGCGAGCAAACGTAAAACCTGAATTCGAAAATAATAACCAGAAATGACAAAAAAAAAAAAAAAGGTTACCGTTGAGTTTTACTTAATTCACCAGGTTCCTTCGAAAAATGTGATTCCAAATGGTGAATTTCGATTCACTCTAAACAAACACTTCAGTTCGTCATAGTTCTGAGTACCTTACTTAACATACATGAATATTTGTGAACTTCACACTAAAAGAACTACAAATGCGATCTTACGCAGAAATGTAACTTCAACAGTAGAGGTCACAGAGCCTGCTTGGTTTTGTGCTTCACACGAATAATTACCGCTGTCACCAGTCTCGACTTTTTCAATAACGAGAGTACTCTCGTTGCCATTCTGACCGATGCGTGCTCTTGGAGTTATCGAGGCACCATTTTTCGTCCACTTGATCTTAACTGCCGTTTCACTTTTGGCCTTGCAAGTCAATGTGAGGCTACCACCTGGATACATTTTAGGATACGGATTCGGAAATATTTTACCAGTAGGTTTTTCTGTAATCAAAAAATCAAAACAACAATCACAAATAGTGCAGCAAAATAATAAAAATAAAATGTTTCCACTGAAAAATGAATTCTCGGACAAAAAAAAAACATTAATTGCTTGTGCAACTGAACTGATTTGGGTTATTTGTATTAAGACCGTCTGGAAGTAGTAAACAAATAAATTAATTAATTAATACACTCGAACAGGCGCTTACATGTGTTTAAACTGTCTCAAATGTACTGTCTTTTAAGTCTGTTATACGAGGGGTCAATTGAATAAAACTTTTACAAGTGTAATTTACAAGTGTAGCCATTGTTTTGCAACCCCTGAAACAATGGCAACACTTGTGAGTTACAATTGTAAAAGTTTTATTGAAATGACCCCAGGATGAAAAAGTTATTACGGAGTAGTCCACTGCCGATCCTCAGGTGCAGGTGGACTCCATATCAAAGTGACGGGGATGCTCGTCGGAAAATAACCCTTAAAAGGGTGTGGTCCCTATTTAATTTTACCACTAGAAGGTGCAGACGCCACAAGACGTGATCGGATAACATGATCAGTTATACATGGAGAAAAAGATTGACTGATTGAAACTTGACTACCAATATGCCAAGTCATTGATAATTGGTTTTAGATTTAACTGATTGGTGGTTTGTGATAATCATAATTCGGCCCTGTGTGGGCAGGGTGGAAAAGCACGATTCTGTTTCATGAAGTTATTGATATTGACTGCTAATGTTATCACAAGGCGTTGTCAATAACAAGAAAAAATGTTGATGACTCAGTAGTCAGTATGAGATAAATTAAGGTATCAGAACAATTGGTTTGACAATCTTTAGTTTTGGTGATTTTACGCGCTCGTGTTACGAGAAAACCCCAACAACCCATACGTTTTCTAAACGTTCAATAAATTTAAAATTTCCCTGTTTCTTTGAAAAGTTCGAAGTACGAAATATTAGGTTAACAGGTACGTGCAAACGAACTTAAGATGTTCAGCCATGTTCGCCAAAATTAAATTTGAGTTAGAGACGAGAAAGCTTTCCTCGATATCGTCTGATTGGGAGCCATAAAACACCCTGGGTGTTATTTGGTCCTCATTTGAAGGCAGCATTTCCGTTCTATGGTTACAGTTCTAGCGTCGCACTGTAACAATCACAGGAATCATCTGTATCCCAGTATGAGGTTAAGGACAAGGAAGCTGCATGAACAACAAAAATGACAGGCCTTTAACAATCGATGCTATTTTCTTACTGGTTCAGTTACCGTTAATGCTCACGTATAAATGGAAACATCCAAGCTCTATAACTGATCGGGCGAGGAAAAGAAGAAAAGAAGAAAAGAAAGCAGTCTGCACCACCACCCTGGCCAAACTGCTAGTACTCACACGAAGCCGCTACCAAAACTTTATTTTCCTTAAAATGTTTTCTGTATAATTGGCCATAGCTTCCAATCGGAAGTTCACCATAATCAATTAATGGCAATACAAAATAAATCTGCTTATTATAAAAATCAAAAAAAAAAAAAACTCGAACCTATCACCCTTAGAGTAGTAATGGCAATTGCTTCAGCGGCTTTGTTTCTTGCTGTGCACTTGTATGCTCCTTCCATGCTTTTTGCAGTGTTTTGTAGCTGAAGGAAGGATGCATCCCCAAACCCTGCCTTGGGTTTTTGCGGTGTTACAATATTTCGGAAATATTTTAACTCTAATAGATAGTATGTGGTGTGCTTTACAAGATAAGGTAAATATTATGGATTAAGCGCTGCTGAGGGTCCCTGACGTCATCTGAAATGGCTGCCAAGAGCAGAGATGGTCGCCATCTTGGATTACACTAAACATTCAAATATATCAGAAAAATGCGAAAACTGCAAATATTTTTTAATAGCGTTGTAAAATATTACACATTTCAACATTTTGCTGCTTTTGGAAGCGTTTTATATATTTTTTTCACCGAAAAAAGCTAAAAAACATGCATTTTTATTCAAAACTGGCTTCACATCATGCTACTTATATACTTAACGGTTTAACAACAAGGGATGAGCTGTTCAAAATAGTGTGACATTTAAACCGGAAATAACTGTTACTAAGATAGCGGCTCCTAATATTCGTTCGCCAAAAACTCTTGAACAAAATGCTGCTATTGCGCTTCAAAAATTGGCCTAGATGTGTAGTGTTAAACTCTGCAATTCTATAAACATTTCGGAATCTAAAACTGCTTTTTGATGCTCCTGAATTTTGATGTGACGTAAGTGAAAACACCCCGACGCCCGCCGTAAGAAATTGAACTGCGCTAGAATTATTTCACTCTGGGAGCTTGCTTAGCATTCAAAACAAAGGGAATCTATCCCTCTTATTTCTTTCTTGAAATAAACGAACTGAACATTGCTGCATTTTCGTAAACGGCCCTGTGATTGAAAACTGAATGCGCGCCCCAGAACTATACTAATCACTCCTCCGAAAAAAAAATTCGAATCGTCTTTAGTGTTTTCATTTCTACGTCTTTTTTAAAACAAATACAGGAAATCGCCCGAAAATTGACTTGACAGTAATCATCTTAAACCTCAGTAGTTTATTATTTCATGGCACCGCGCGATCTTCAGTTAAGCTGAAACGGCAAAATAGCGTTCACCGCTGACCCAGCAAGGGTCTTGTCGACAAACAAAATGGCGCCCGGTGCCTTCTCAAAAATCAGTTGCATTTTTAAAGAGTTGCCTGACCACTCTAACACGATGTCAGGTAATGAAGTACGCGCCTAACGCTACGTGGGAATCGGATCAACAGCCACCACAGTTTACCTTGGCCCAAAAGCCTTCGGTTTGCCAGAAAAACGCAGCATAAAACCGCTCCCAAATTATACAGGTGAGAGAGGTTTTATTAATTCTTCTTTACAAAACCAGAATTGCGCTTAATATAGGCTTAAATCTGTTGAATACGAATAGCCTTGAGGTGGTGTAAACTGTATTAATGTTTTTATTGACTTATTTATTGTGTACCTCGTGTTAGGAGTAATGCAAGGGATTTGCCTCTGAAACCTTCAATTTTCACTTTTGGTGAGGTACCTTTTCTCAAAATCAGACAGATATATATATATATATATATATATATATATATATATATATATATATATATATATATATATATATATATATATATATATATAATATACTTATACGTCCGTCCGAGGGTTAAATTAAGTCGCCAAGTAAGTTGATACTAGAAATAGCTGAGAGCCAGTTAAGTGCTGCGATGTTACTAATCAAATACAGTGTAGTATCAATACTTATAATGATTGTCAATAGGCTCTGTGATGATTACTGTTTTTTTTTTTGTATATATTTTCCAAAAAATGTAAGTGAATTGTTTGAATAATAAGCATGAATTTGAGTTAAATATAAATATAGTACTAAATAGTACAAAATTCGTCGTTTTCCATTATTGTTTTATGCCCCCGGGCATACAACGAGGAGAGGTTAGCTCCGCATAGTCATAGTCCAATGTAGACATCATTAGGGCTTGTCACGCAATATTTCCTCCCTCGTGCTACATAATGGGAAATTTGACGCGCAATTAAACGAGGCCCGGACGGGGCGATTGACTTCAACAAAAGCATTGGTCAGCGGTCGCAAGCTAAAGGATTTCGTAATCCATATTTTCCGGTAGTTTCCATGACTACTTCCTGCGATTGATAAAATTGTGTTTGCATGATAACTCTGCGTAATAAGCAAAACCTTGGCTTTGGTTACCTTCTGGGGTGCCGCGCTATATAGCGAAAAACCAGCTGTATTAGCGCGCGCTGAAATAGCGCCTTTAATGTCGTCAAATTGCGTCAGCAAAGTACTAATTAAAGTTCACAAATGAAAAAAAACTTCAAATTTGACAAGCTAAAAAAGAACGAAATGTCACTCAAAAATTGCTCAAACACAAAGCGTCACACTCCGGACGTGTGTGGTTGCTCTTATTTATCAGGTTTTTTTATCTTTCAACCATGCAATTGCAGACTCGAGAGAAATTACTACTTTTTGAAACTCGATAACATTCATCGTTTTCTCTCAAAATGACTATGATCGCGAGGTTAATTCAGTCGCAATTTTAGTGCGCTCTAATACTGTTGTTAATACAGTTGTTCAAAACCAATCATCGTTTTCTCTCAAAATGGCAATTTTACTCGCCATATGATCGCGAGATTAATTCGCAATTTTAGCGCGCGCTAATACAGTTGTTTTTACAGTTGCTAATACAGCCGTTCAAAACCAATCATCGTTTTCTCTCAAAATGACAATTTTACTCGCCATATGATCGCGAGATTAATTCTTTATTTCAGCGCGCCCTAATACAGTTGATTTTACAGTTACTAATACAGTTGTACATGTTCAGACCTATCCTGACCACGCAGAATTCTACAACTAATGCCGCTGATGATACATACTACATCCTCACTCAAAATCATAGTCCACGAAAAAGTTCACGAAATCCTCAAAACGATCTGTTGCGCCGTATATAAAGCGCCCAGGTCTTACTCGGTCAAATGAAACACAGGGAGCCTGTCATGATTAGTGTGCTGCTCGCCAAAGGGCTCGCAGCAATTATATTTTTAGTTATTTCTTTTTAGCAAATTTCCCTTTTACCTTACGATTTTCCCCATTTCAATCCACAGATTTGAAGCGCGACTGCCACATTTTTTTAACAATTTAGTTCGTCCCCCCTTCGTTTATGACACCATTTGGATCATACTATTCACCGATGTTGGGCTCCATGCTTGAGCCTACAGAATCTGGCAGGCTTTCCTCTTGAACAAAATCTTCGACTAGTTTTTCACGGAGCAAGATAAGATTTTGCACAGTTCCTTGACTAATCAACCCCGGAAAATTCAATAAACAGAGAGCAGTCTCAATTATAGCGATGTTACGGCTTGTAATGTTCTCATTTTCAATTAAAAAATTGTTTCGTGATTCGCTTTAGCAAAGTGAAAAGACACAAAATAATTTTTTTTTTCCTGACTTCTTATGACAACTAAGTGACCTAGAAGCTTATCTTTGTTTTACTTCGCTATGATGACAGCTTTCCATGACAATACAGAATATCTGTCTGAACGCTTAAGCAGAATTAG